>VYZS01053794.1:0-29080 GCA_013400695.1 Neodrepanis coruscans
TCAGCATGGTTTCAGCATGGTTTGCTGGTAATGGTAAAATGCAGACATTATCTTGAAACTAATTGTATGCATTTCTTGCAATCCATAAGCAAGACAGAGGGAAAATATCTTTCCCATTTACATCATCAATTAAAAAGTTATTCCTTCTACTACTTTTTATGTATGCAGTTGTGTTTGTAATTCCATTCTAGTTGAAATTAAAATGATTGACACCCATGAGTTTAAAATATAGAGGACACGAAGTTCTCAGAAGAGCAGCAGATGTTTCATTTTTTTTCCTGCTTCCACAGAATGTGTCTACATTTAATGAGGATTGACACACAAATGTCACTATACAAGAAAATGTCACCAATCTGTATATTAAACAATCCATGAAGATTTTATAAAATTAACATAGACTAAGCAGCTACAAAATCAAGGAGAGGAAAGAGAAAATAAAAATATATTGAAAGTGTGAAGACCACTAGAGGTTTGCCCACATTTTCTGTGAGAAAAGAAGCATATGAGTAACAAATAGCAATATAAATGAGACACATTCATACAATATCTTTTCAAATCTTTTTGCAGCTGAACTCAACAGGACTAATTCTAGTACAGGGTAACTTAGTGATGGTGTGTGAAAGTCAAACTAGATAAAAACATGGAAATTAATATTTCAGTGAACTTAGCATTAATTGTTTCCTAAGGATTTTCAGATGAAGAAGACACAAATTTCATCCAAAAATCTTGCTAAAAATGTATTATCTCATCCTCCATCTGCAGTGAACTTGAAGAATTTAGCTAACAAAAGCCCCTTTATTCTCTCTGTGAGGTCTGCCTATTTTCAAGGATTTCATAATAATTCTTAAAAAACTTTGAAATTCCAGTCATAACCCATATATCCATTATATTGAAATCGTACAAACACTAGCTGAAAGTGTTTGAGAATCTCTGAGAATCCTCACAGTAGTGAAAGTCCTCATGGCATTTTGCAAAGTTTGACACAAAGATCAAGGGCATAAGACTTAAATGTGTCCTATTAAAACTGTGTATTAAACACTTGATTAGAAAAACTCGTATTTTCCTTATTGATAGCCTTGGTAGGAGGAGGGAATTCCTTGAATAGGGAGGCTGAAAAATGCATTTTTAGTAGAAAATGTTGGTATTGTCCTTGAAAGACATAATGTTAGCAGCTGCTGTATTTTCTCACTTAACTGTACTGTGTAAGTGTAGATAGAGAAGTCGTCACAACTGCTCTTAAGATTCAAATATCTTATACCCAGTCCCACTATAGCCTTCACAACTGTATCGTGGTTCCCCAGATAGATTTACTTGTTTTGTGTGTGTATTCCCTTTACAACATGGCTCACACAAAGATTTTTATTATCATCTTTACTTAAATGTAGGAAAGAGAAGTACAAGAGTGTCAAGAACAAGATGAACAAAAGGACTTGCATGTTACTAGATTGGACATTATGCTATATTTACAGGAATTATTTTTCCCCCCCTTTTTTTTACTTATAGCAAATGTAACGCAGAACTTTGTGCTATAATGTTCTATTTTATGTGGCAAAATCATTGTAAGTTTAGTCTTAACTATATGTACAATATGGAGAACTTCAATAACCAAGATTTTTAGGTCAGAAGATAAGACAAACTGTAGGAGAGATTCCTTTCTCACAGCAGCTTTTACAATGCAGTTAATGAGTACCAGTCAAAGCACTTCTGGATACATATACCATGAAGAACCTTTGTCATCCAAAACCACAAACTTTAAAACTAAATTTGGATGATCTTTATGGTCTTGAATATTTTGGAATGAATGCTACCAGTAATTATGAGTACAGCCCTGTACTAGTTTAGCATTTATAAAATTGAGGAGTGGTAAAGGGTTAAGTTAACACGCTTACCTGTTCACTAACAATTGAACACAAGGGTCTTGCTTAATTTCCAAGCCATAGAAGACTGCTTAACAGACTACTTTATCTCCGGTATTAGGCAGTTCTTTTTATGTGCATATCCTGATGTTTAAAATCTTGCTAATTCTAGTTAATGAACCAAAGCATCTATCTCATCTTTGTGATTTGCATCCAAACATTCTATTTATGTTTTTGCCAACTACTACCTCACTTTAGCAACTGCTAGACCAAGGATTAATTGTTAATTTTATAGTGATTTATTTACAACAAACATTGATGTGTTTATTTAAGGTGATTGACAAATCACACAAATCATTAATGCATGATTTTTTGCAAACGCTTCAACAGGCAATGTGCCCTTGAAAATATTCTTGTGTCATAAGACTTGAGAATACAATAAAAAGATATTTGGAAGGATTGAATATACAGCTTTTAAAGCATTGAAAAGCAAAGCTTAAGTAGTTATTCTTGGACAAAATCTTGTGTTTGATGAATTAAGGACAGATACTTTGGAACCTGTATTCATCTAGGGTTAAAGAAAAGTTAGCGAAACCAATTGCTTAAGAATGGCAGAGAGAAAATAACCTTGCAGAAAATAAGACTAACAAGAGTGGTTCTTACTAGAAGTTTGTTCTTACTAACGATGGTAGATTGGATTGTAAGGAAAATATATTACAATATGAACTGTAGTTATAAAAAAAGGAAAATAAACCTATAAAAGAACAATGACTTTATCAAAGTGCCTATCTCCCACATAGTTTAATTTTTCAATATGGCTAATGTTTCTTCTATTTTAAGTAAAACTATGCTGCTTGACATGTAGAAACAATAGTGGGGTAGGCAAGCCAAAGAAGTAGCATCAGCTATGGTAGCTAGAGAACTACTTTTCCACCTCTACCAGCTCTGTAAGCTCTCTAGAGGACTGACCATATTTATACAATGTCAGGAGCATATTCACAAAAGCAGATCTTTTTTAAGGTACATTATTTTATTATGTTTATTATCAAGCAGCCAAGTAAAATTTTGTCCTTCTTTTCATCAAGTATGTGTGGATATGGCAGGAAGTTTAGTTAAGGGGTTAAAAAAAATTCCCTTATTTTCCAGTATATAATCTATAAACACTTTTTTTTTTTTTTTTCTGAAACAAAGTTCCTCTAAGGGTACATCTGTCAGGTTTAGGGACAGACTATATATTGGTTAGACCACAAAGCTGTGGGAGTCACACTGCTGTAGCCTCTGTATGCAAAGGCTTGTGCATATTGGTTCTATGATTGCCAGCTAAACAAAGATAGCTTACAACCAGCAGGGTACAGGAGCTAGTAAATATATGCAAAGTCGCTCAAATATGTCTTTAGCCTCTATAGGACCAACGGGCATGTATATAGCAGCACAAGCCTTTTTTTAGATCTAGATATAAGCTATTTGTTCAAAGACCTGAAGCCATATTGATGCCTAAAATGCAGATAGAATTTAGAGGTAATACACTCTTTATTCATGATGTCAGGTGCTCCCAGAAATAAATGCCAAATGGAACATACAATTTACATAGGTTCTACAGTTTTTATACTATTATCTCATTAGAGTATCTAACCACTACATCGTCATTAATTCCCCTTTCTGAAGTGGTCCCTCCCATAATCCTGCCCTCATCACACCTCCAACATGCCTCCTGTCTTGGGTCTGGGGTCTTGATACAACCCTGTCTTCCTCTTATCTTCATCTTCCTTCCTTCCTTAACCTTTTGGTCGTTTGGCTTCCTATCAGCCTTCTGGAATACCTTCAAGGCTTCTGGGATGGCTTTGACTGGCTTTGCTAGATGTTATGGCTTCTCTTCAGTACAACAGTTGGGTTCTCAATCATGGCTAATGTTCCTGCCTACAAGACAGGAAAACTTTTAGCAGAACTGAAAACTATATAAACTATACTTTAGAAAATTTCTACAAAATTACTAGAAAACTGTATAATATAAGCTTCATGGCATTAATACAGTAGAAGTCAATTCTTGGATTCTTATTTAAAACCATGTATTTCTAAACACATTTATAGCACAGCATGTACAGNTCCTTCCTTCCTTAACCTTTTGGTCGTTTGGCTTCCTATCAGCCTTCTGGAATACCTTCAAGGCTTCTGGGATGGCTTTGACTGGCTTTGCTAGATGTTATGGCTTCTCTTCAGTACAACAGTTGGGTTCTCAATCATGGCTAATGTTCCTGCCTACAAGACAGGAAAACTTTTAGCAGAACTGAAAACTATATAAACTATACTTTAGAAAATTTCTACAAAATTACTAGAAAACTGTATAATATAAGCTTCATGGCATTAATACAGTAGAAGTCAATTCTTGGATTCTTATTTAAAACCATGTATTTCTAAACACATTTATAGCACAGCATGTACAGCCAGTAGGAGATTTGTTTAGATAAAGTTTAGACACCAATGTACATGAATATAGAAGAAAATGTCAGATAAAATACAATGTAATATGCACTGGACAGAACTTCTGCCTACAACTAATCAATTAGTAAGACTATTTACACAGTACATTCTGAAACATGTAGTCTCAGACATCAGCAAATTCAGCTCTTCATACAAGTATACAACTAAAAGTGCAAAGTCATGAAACTTACTTGTGTTCTGTCTTAGGAGTACAACAGTAGTTAGGAATTTACCACCACTGACTTCAGATTTCTTCCTCAACTTCAAACATACTTCATGCTGAGAAAGATGGATTATTTTTTTTTAGTCTAGTATCACTCAAACCAAAAAAAAACAAACAGACAAACCCTGTTCACAGCCTGGCAGAACACCAGCCAAAACCAATTCAGTACTAGAAGACAGACCTACAAGGCACAAACCACGTGTATACTTTCTTAAGTCCTGCTACCTCGAGAAAATCTTTATGATTCACTCATGAAATTTCTCATTCCTTCTTCAGTATCTCAGCCACTACTTACTCACCTCATAAATGCCAGATCCACTGGGTTAGATTCAAATCGCAGGGCAAGCCTGCACTGCACCTTTCCCACATAGCTTTAGCAGGAAACTTCTCATGGAAGCCAGGTCTTCTTCACGTAATATATTTCAAACAGAAAACACAATTTCTATTACAATACACAAATAAATTAAAAAATAACAACAAACATCTTACTTGAATTTTCAAAAAATTCAAAAAATCTGATTCACCTCATTTTATAATATACCGAATAAGCAGTGTTCCAACCTGCTCTTTCCCTTTTAACTGCCTTAAGACATCTGGTGACCATTTGCTGGTGGGAAATAATAAACCAATTTATACTTTGTCAACTGTTCTGTTTTTAAATGTTAATAAAGTTGACTTGTTGAATGCATTTGTGTTAGGTTGTATAGAAAAAAATACAACGCAGTTTCCTTACTGAGAAGACATCGGGTTGTATTTTCAAGTCTTTATATTTTCTCATTTTTCTATCTAGTAGTAACATTACCAGATTTTACCTAATGAGTATTTGCTTCAATATTGCAGCATTATCTACTCTGTCTGTCTTAGTCTGAGACAATAATACTCTGCTACAAAATAGAAAGCATACATGATACCTGACTGAGTTATTTCTCACTTCATATAAAGAGATAGTTTCAAAAAAAAAAAATATTATTAACATATACTCTGTAACAGGAAACAAACTTGCCTTTATTCTGAACTGAAAAGTGTTATGATAAGAGACCTAAAAGTTCATTAAACACATATGATAATGTTAGCTAAAAACCCCAACCTTGATAGTAACAAAGAAATGGTTCTATATTTCTTATGTCTAGTGATTCCTTCAGAAGACATGTGAATAAAAATCAGGACAATGTTTTGTCAGTTGCTAGGGAGCATGGCGCATCTAAAAGCAATAAACTGAGGGCAGGCAGGGAAGTGGAGGAACTTAAGCAATACAGACCAGCTTACCAATATAATTATTGGATTGTTTAGAAGATCTGTTGTACGTTCTTCTTCTTGAAGAGCAACTTAAGTTCTCATTTTATATTCTATTACTAAAATATATTAAAAGCTCTGGATAACCAGCTATCTTATGGCACCTCAAATGAACCAATTGCTTCCTTTTTGAAAATTAAGGCATTTCATAAGGAAAACTGCAATATTTAAGATCTGTACTAAATTTTGCACATCTAGCAGGCCTATCACTACTATAAATTGTAAAAAAAATATTAGGGATTCAAAATATACTTTACAAATAGTGGAAACTTGAAGCAACAACTAAGTTCACTATTTAATTTTTTACTTGATGATGAATACATGGTAGAAGTCCCTTTCCTGAAAAAATTATGGCTGAAGCAGAGTTTATCTAAAATTCTCACATGCCCTGCAACCAGCAGTAAAAAAAGACAACTTGATTGTGTGATCCTGCTAGTACCATCCAGAGACACGGAACTTCCACAAACAGAACTATTAAATTTTTCTAGGGATCAACCAGAGCAAAAGCGAGTGGATAAGTACTAGAAGCATACATAGCTACTGTGTAGGAAATGTGCAGGAAATGAAACAGGAGTGGGTGAAACTACAAGATCAGAGTCAGAGGCTAGGGAGCAGAAATGTACACTATGAATCAGCGAGCATTAAGAATGATGGACAGAGTAGCCCTTCAGAAGTTATCCACAGAGCTGGTATTATTCACTGCTGCTGAGGATATAATTAAGTTAGTAAATACCTATGCAAGATAAAAGGGCAGAAGAAAGGGGTTACTATGGTAAGCCAATCACTCCTTCCAGAACAATCATTAATTATAGACAGCATATTTCATTTTGTTTACTCCTTCACATTATCATAACACTGTAGTAAGCTCACAACTGACTTGGAGTTCCTTGATCTGCAACTCTATTGTTTAACTATAGAGCTATTCATTCTCTGCAGAAGTTTGGTGTGTTTGTTTTGTTATTTGGTGGGGGTTTTAAATAAACGAACTAATAATCATCTCTGGTAATTAATGTATACTAGGAAGGCAGAACCTACTGGAATAGAAACCCCTCTCTCCAAATTGCTGTAATTTGGATTATGAGACTTTCAGACAAAATGTAGAAAACCAAATAAGAGCTACTACTAAAAAATGGAGAAAAAAATAAGAGAACAACAACCCAACAAAAGCAAAACCAAGGTCTCCCTTCAGGGAAAGTGAAAAAAGAGACTGTCTTTCGTGCAGTTACAGCGGCAGCCAGAGGGTGAAGCCAGAATCATTTGAGAGACAAAGCAGCTGAGAAGCATGGCGCCAAGTCCTGCGGAGGACCAAGTAACCACAACAGCGGTTGTGAGGAGTTGCCTGCAGCTGTTTCGAAGCCCTGGTAGGCAGTGGAAGCCAGAGAAGCAGGAGATGATTTCCAAGCAGCTCCAGGGAGCTCTGGGCAGCTCTGGCTGGTGGCAGTGGCTTGCTCAATCTCTGGTGGTGAAAAGCTGACAGGTCCCCCTGCAGCAGCTGGTTGAGGCAGGAGAACTCAGACAGGATGTGCAATGGAATTAGAGCCAAGCACAGGGAACCAAGAAGGTCAGAGCAATGGGGACAGTCCCAGAACAGTTCCCCAGAAAGGTGGATCATGGCAGCTGCAAAAAAGCAGACAAAAAGCAGAGAAAATCTTATACCACCAGTTTTAGTCCTCCTCAAGTCTTGCAGTGTTTAATTTTAGGAGTTCCTCTTCTCCTCCTCTGCCAGGTCCCAATGGGGTGGGGGAGACAGACCGTCTCCCATTATTTCACCCCCCAAAACCACATTGAGGTATTAGGAAAATCCAGCAAGAAAATCTAACCCCTAACATGAACAGCTAGTTCATTATCTAGGCCAATGCATTGGTTTACAGTATTAAAACTAACTTAACCTTGAGTGTCAGTTAAATAATAGACTGTTATTGAACTAGTTCATCTCACCCCTGATTTTTCCTACCTGCCACCTCCATTTCCAATTCCCTTAAATTTCCAGCTATTTAACCCTTGCTCCCAGCTGCTTAACCCTTGTATAATTGCAAAGCTTCCACAGGATGGTTGGTGATCTCTTGCTTCTCATTGGCACCATCCATATCTTATCATAATCACTTTCAAACTAATTGAGTTTTCAGCCTACCACCAGGAAAGAAGCTTTTCAACTTTGTTTTAAAATACCAATTGCAGGACTTGAGATTGCCATCTGGTGCAGAGAATTTCTCCATGCTATTAATTTGTAATGCCACCATTCAGTATTGCTGAACAGAGAGGAGAAATACCAGTATATCAATCAGGCAACATCTCTTTCTTATTAGGCCTCTTCCACAGATGGTAATGCAAAACACCAGCTTTCCCATCCCACTCAACTCACATGAAATGCTGTTTGTATCCTGGTGATGTTTGTAATCACCTTTATTACTGTACGCGTGCTTTTAACATCATGATCTTAACTACAGTTAATGATATTTCCCTATGCTTTCAAAAGACATGATTACTTGGAAACTTGTAAATTGTACATTTTTTGGTTTTCAATGTTAGAAACTGGAATTAATACCATATGCTCATGACTAGCACTAGGGAGGGACTGAGAGTTGTCTTTACAGTCAGATATATCTTTAGAAATGCAAATTAGCAACACTTACAAAAGCTCTAAATTATAGAGCATGACATAGCTATGAAGGAAGTTTTCCAGCTCATGTTGACTTAAAGCTAGCATTTCTTTCCAGCTGCTTTCCCTTCTACTCTGCTTATCAGGCTTCAAGATCTACAAATAAGACTAGCAACAAAAGACTTAAGAGAAATTTTTCCATAGGAACAGGAAAGGTAGCACACAAATGTCCATTTTAAAAGCTCTGAATATTTTGAAAGAAATTAATGCATCCAGAAAATGCAAACAAACTTTTAGTCTATTTCTGCTTTTAGAACCTGAAAAATTCTGTTGCTCCTTCCACAACGAAAAAGTTGTACCTTTTAAGACCCTCACTTCTTTTTGTTGTGGTAAAGTATTTTCAGCTTATAAATTTAAAAAAAAAATCATTCTACCTCTGGTTTGATCTATCAGAGTAAAAGTCAGAGCTGCTGGAAACTCAAGGTTAAGATCCCAAATTACACTTCCAAATTTCTCTATGAAGTAAAAATCCTCAGAGAATTTGCATATCTGCCTCTTGCCTCAGAAAATATAATAACTTAGAGCATAGATGGCCTTTAATTATTTGGTCTAATGAGTGCAAATTATACAGACAAACCAAGAACAGGAAATACAAAGCATTTATAAAATAACTGACGGATTTAGGCTTACTTTTGAAAACACAAATTTACCAGACAAACAACATTTTACGTCAAATATGTTTTGTATTACAGTAGGCATGTTTTCCAGTTTACACACTTGGGACTCTTTCAAAAGGATAAGCAGCAATTTTTAATTTTGTTTTTCTTTTAAAGAAAATTATAGATGAATTGGATCAAGTACTAAGTATGGGCTAGCAGCCTAAAGAGCCTTCAAAACTACTGTAATCACTTTCAATATTAAAAAAGGGATGAAACAAAAATGGAGAAGTGACTCTAAATGATCCTCTAAAAGAGCTAGTAAAGTTTGCAGGGGTGGCTCTAAAGAAGAACAACAGGTGTGTTCAAGAGAACAAACAATAACTTCTCATATTGCATGAGTAGAAATTGATACAAATACTGCTCCTCATGCTGTGCTTGGACCATGAAGAAGTCGGCACTTTGACATGGCCATGCCTCAAACTTTTTCTCTGGTATAAATTTCCCGAAGAATAAAATGTCCTTAAACTTAAACAAACACACAAACAAAACATAACAAAACCAAAACCCACCGATATTTTAAGAAAGAATTCTTAGCCTTTTACACACTGACATTTGGAATTAATAAATCAATCAGAAAAAAACCCCCAACAAAACAATAAAAAGAATTTTTATAAACTTGTAGCCATGTTGACCATAATAGACCATGAACAGGTTAAGCTACTGGCTGCTAGACTCGCCTCAGGACTTTCCTTTTCTGATAAACTCTTTTCCCTCTGGAAGGCACCAGCTCACCTCCTTGTGTCCTAAAAGGGAGTCTAACATATATACGTGGGCACTGTGCATCACAAAAGTCTTTACTAAAGTAACATTAGGCCTGGGTAACTACAAAATCTTGAGCATGGCTTTACTTTGCTAATGTCAGTAGCAGGTGTTTGCTACACATTAGAGTTAAGATTATATAGAAATATTTGCATAATCAGGTATGATAATAAAGACTGACAGCTGAATTATGAAGATGGACTTAAGCCCAAGTAAAAGGGGAATGTTCACAAGCTAATCTTTCAGAAGACTAAAGACTTCTCTGAAGTTTTGCTCTGTGTATGATCTGGTTGTTATTGCATGAAATTATTTTTTTCCTAAAACTGTTATGGGTTAACATATTGCACTTGCTTTGGCTGGGCTAGACTTAATTTTCCTAATAGTAACTTATATGGAGCTGCATTTTGAATATGTGATGAAAATGGTGTTAATAACACACTGATGTTTTAGTCATTGAGGAACAGTGCATGTGCAGTGTTAAGGCCTTTCCTATTTCTCTCTCTGGTCTGCCAGCACTGCCTGGGGATGCACAAGAAGTTGGGAGGGGACACAGACAGGACAGCTGATCCCAACTAACCATAGAGATATTGCATACCATATGGTGTCATGTTCCACAGTAAAAGCAGTGGGGGTGTTAGTTTCCGTGGGCTACAGTGGCTCAAGGACTGGCAATTATTTTGTTTTGGTGCTTTGTTTTTTGCCTTTTTTTTTTTTCTTTTTGCATCACTTTTTTTTTTTTTTCCCATGTGTTTTAGGTGTTGCTTTGTTTAGAGTTTGGTGTTTGGTTTTGGTTGGGTTTTGGTTTTCTCTTTGCGGGGGGTGGTTGGGGAGACAGGGTTTACTTGTTAAACCATCTTTATCTCAACCCATGAGATTTCTCTCCTATACCCTTCTGATTCTCTTTCCCATCTCACTGAGAGGCTGTGACTCAGCAGTAGTGCGGTGCTGAGCTGCTGAGCAGAATTAAACCACAAGTACTATTTGCAAAATTTTAAGTACTCAAGAAACACTAGTTTCTTGAGTACTAGTTTGTTTCACAGGATATCTTCAAGTAACTGGATGTAGTGTTTTAGTAATTAACTGGGTTTTAAGTGTTATTAGGTGATGCCCTAGAGTTATTGGCTTCTAGTATCATGGCAGATCATGGATTTGTAAATAAATATTGTAGAAATTAATTTCAGAGCAATCAGAGGTAAAATGAGTAGAGATGTTCTTCTTGTTTTGTTTATTCGTGTATGTAAAGGAAGATAAAACAGGTATCCCAAAAATGCCAGGCAGTGGAAAGACTAAGGAAAAAAAAAAATATTTTCCAGAGGTGAGAATGCTGCCTAATGGTGCGTGCGTGACAAGTGTAAAAGAATGCAAAAACCTTTTCCTATCCCAGCCTTCTTAATAGTGTGTCTCCCCACACTCATGGAGGCTCCAAGATCATCTGTGAAACAGTTATCTTTTCAGGAAGTAAACTGTCCTGAAAGGCTGGAGAGGAAAAGAAAACCAAGGCGTAACTTCCCAGCTATCAAAGGTCTCTTGAACAAAAAAGAGAAGAAATCCTCTCCATCCCTTGGGTGAGGTCCATTCATGCCCTACATTGTGTCTTGTTTATTATTCTACTAAAGTGTCCTGGTTTTCAGCCCTAGGAGTCGTAACAGGAGAAAAACCCAATAGAAAGCCAACAAAAAAAGACACACACACAAAAACCCTACAAGTTTTATTCTACACACACACACAAACCGACAATAGAAACACAAAGACAGACAAATTAAGCTCTTCTGAGGCCAGCAGCTAGGGTGAGGAAGGAAGCTAGGATGGCGCTGCATCCTTGCCAGGCTTTCCTGAAAAACACCGGAAAACTAAAGGACCTAGGGAAATCCCCCCTCCCCCAGAGAAGGAAAGAATACCACAGCTGATAGAAGTATGTAAGTCTTCAGCGCTTGCCACTGCCGCTGAAGCGCCACGCTGCCCATGCCATCGAGAAAACGCCGCGCCGAGCCAAGGAGAGATGTTATCCCAACGGCTGACAAGCCCAAAAGAGAAAATTGCCTTTGGGATCACGCTTTTTATGAGAAGCCAATCCTGCGCGATCTCGGAGTCCCTCCCAGGCACAGGTCACCTCCGGATTGGGTGACCTGTGCCCGGGGACCATCCTCTACGGGATCTCGCCACAAGGCAAAATGGTGGCACTCCACCACATGGCCAAGGCCCAAGGGAGAATGTGGGCTACCCGCAGGCACCGCGGGGCATCCCAGGGGCTTCAGCATTGATATCAGGGTGCCCTCGAGCTGTGCTAGCAGTAGCTGCTCTCCGCGGGGAGGTTGCCTGGCTGCAAGGGCCACTAACAGCTCTGTTCAGCGCCACACCTCACACGCTGTGGCAAAACCCATTGCGCATGTGCGCAGCATCGGGAACAATCAAGCTAAGCCTGCTGGCACTCGGCGGCGATCCCCCACCGCGGCCACGGCACTATGCTCGCCGCGCTGCCGCCACTGGGAGGAAGCTGTGCCCGCAGCAGCTGCCGGCTCAGCACCACCAGCCACAAGCCAGGCTGGCCCCTGTGCCACCACCGGCACTCCCAGGTGGCACCGCGCCAGGCGTCCTGCAGTCCCCGTGCCTTTGCTGCAGGGCCGCGCCTGCAGGACGAGCTGTGCAGGAGACGATGGACACACTCGCCAGTCTGCAGGGAGGCCACACCTGTGCAAACACAGACAGGCCCCGGGCTGCTATTGCCCACCGCAGCCACGGGCGACCCCGCAGTGCGGGGTGGCTCCCCAGCCCAGCGCTGCCAGCTGTGATCTGAGCCAGTCCCGTCCCACGCAGACTTGCAGAAGCGCCGGGACAGGATGGTTCCATCCCAGCCCATCCCGCACTCGCCACCATTGCCAGGGCAACTCGTATACATAGACATACAGAAAACAAGGTCCAAAACACCCCCGTTCTCCCTCCCCTCCCAAAAGCCCTCAAAAATCCTCAAAACCCCCCCAAAAGCTCCTCCCCGTCCCCCAGGAGAGAGGGAGAAAGACAGGGGAAGGGAAAAATAGGTTTTAGCTCCAGGTACTTTTGTTTTCACCCCACAACATAAAGCAACAATGTACACCTTGGTTTGTAACTACATGGAATCAAGTTTACTCTTTTTACATAAGTGCTTTGTCGAACTTCCTATGTGTTCCAAAACTAACATTTTCACAGCAGCAAATGATACATTATTTTAGATGTATCTTCCAAAACTCTTGTTCAAAGAATGGGGGGTTATTTCAAATTCTTAGAATCCTTTCTGTCTCTTACTCTCCAATTACATTCATAAAATCTCAATCATTTGCATATTCTCCTAACCAAATAGTGTATCCTTCTCTATTAATTGTTTTTTGAGGATATTAAAACTCCCAGTAGTCCACAGGTCACTTTCTATACCATTATTTTTCCACCTGTTGTTTTGTCTATTTGCTTTGCTATCTCTGAACTCTATATACTTATTCCACTTATGTTGCTATTTTGTGCCCTATGCAAAATGCTTCCCCAGGAAATGGGTGTTTTCCTGAAATTCACAAGCTGTTTAGTCAGTTTCCTTTTCATATGATTTTATTGCTGTTATGTCTGGGAAGTAGAGAGTTTCATTGAAGGTCATGTATGATACTAAGATTTGTGATTAAGGAATTCATATTGACATTTGTAGGTAGACTTTACATGTTATTGCATCTTCATATGTTTCCTAGTATAATTTATGTTGGAAGCCACCTCTGGATGCTGAATTCTTGCATAAAAACCACTAAATTCAAACTTAAATGTGGTTTCTCAGGATCCTGTACAGATAAATTTTGAAAATCTCTAAGTGAAAAGGTTCAACACAGTCTGGACCCCTCTTCCAACGTTTCTAATTGTGGAAAATCCTTTCTTTGTGCCAGTTGGAATTCTCTCTTAGTAACTTCTGGCTTTTTGACCTCTTTTCCTTTTGCTCTGTAGATCTGAGAAGAGTCTGATCCACCTCTACAGCCCTCTCTTTGGATAGTGAAAAACTAAAATGAGATATCCACCGCCTTCTGTTTTCCAGGCTAAAAAAATACATTTTCAATAGAGGTTTCTTTTATGTCATGTGCTCCAGCTCCCTGCCTATAACCGAAGTATGGTGGCACTCAGCTAAGCCTATTCTGGTTTCCCACATTTTTCTTTTGCTACATATGCCAAAGTAGAAATAATATGTAGCTTTTTGTATGCTAAATGAAGAGAAAAAAAGGATGATCTGTCCTTGTGACACTTTATTTATGACTGCAGCCCAGTGTGTGATTAAATTTCACTGCTGCAAGGAAATACTGTTTATTCATATTCCATTCATATCTCAAAACTCTTAGATTCTCTTTTGCACAGACACAATATCTGATTCCTTAGATGTCACAGAGATTTTCTTGTTTGAACCAGTCTTTGCATTCGTGTTTGTTGATGTTCATGGGATACACATGGTCAAGTTTCTTCAGCTTGAGGTACTGACAAACAAACCTCTGGATCTATCTGAGTATACTTCTCCAGAGCATAATCTGAGATCACAAGAATACACAGAAGTGCAGATCTAGTTAAATATGACTGTTATTCATGCTTAATGTATTCGTGGATATGTCTCTCATGAACAGGAAGGTGGTCATATTATGAATAGCTTCTAATCTAATCACCAGCGTAGAGACATACTGATGGACATATAGAAAGAAATAATGAATTAACAAAGGTTTGCATAACGGGTGGTCGTGAAAGCATAACAGGACCAAGCCATTACCTTTTTGTTTATAGATGACCCATGTGCCTATTTTCTAGCTCCTTTTTCCTGTTTGTAGAGGGGCTGTGTGTTTTGAAGATGCTTAAAACACTAGGAAAAAAAAAAACAAAGAACAAATAAATTACCTGAGACAGATATCCTTTCAAATTAAATTTTTAAGGAGGAAAGATAGAAGGAGATGTAGGGAATTTACAGAAAGGGGTTTTTATGTTTGTTTTGCTTTGTTTTATTTTTTGGTTTGGTTTGGTGTGGTTTGTTTTGTTTGTTTTATTTTGTTGTTGATGGGTGGGGTTTTTTTTTTATTCTAGTGAAATATTACAGGCTAGAACTGACTGGACAATGACAATCTAGTTCTGTGAAAAAATTGGAGGTGGAAAAAGATGTCATTCTTCAGTACATTGAAATTTTGTCAGGTACATTTTTGTTTCCAGACCTTTTAATCAGTCTTCTTATTTCTAAAAGTGACCAGAGAATCAAGGTGCATTTGAAAATCTTTCTTGTTGGTAGCTTCATCAATATCAGTGGTTCCATGAGTTTGCCCTTAAAAGAAGTGGAAATTTATGCCCAAAAGTGCAATGCTATTAAAGATTGTGTAAGCAAGAAGAAAACAAATCAAGGGGGATAATTGCTCTCAGGGTGTTTTTTAAAATTGTTTTGAGTTGCTTCAGAGGATTTGGTCTGTATTGTGCTATAGGTTTAGGCATCCAAATAGAAAAAACCCTGTGCCAAAATTAGATTAAAAGAAATTAATCTGCTGTACCCTACTCTAAGGAAAGACTGCAACACATAGGTGCTGCTACCAGAGATTGGTATCCCTGGAGAAGGGATTCATACTCCTTGTCATATGAATTTCTCATAGTTGGGATTAATGTAACCTTATTGTCTACCTTGTGGTTCAGCTGTCCGTGATCCAAGATCTAACTTTTTTATAGTACAACTGTGTAACCATGGCTAAGGCTGCTGAGGCAACTGTTTTGTAGTTACAGAAATTATGAGAAAGTAGATTTTTATTTTCATCATGCAATGTATGGTAAACAGATGTAAGACTGTTGAGTGAGGAATAGATGTCAACACAAAGATCAAAGAGAGGATATAAACCACAACCCAAAATTATGTGGAATGATATAAAATGCTAAAGGGACAAAATGTGTAAGACAGTTCCACAGCTCCAAAGCTACATTTCAAGGAATATCAGATGCCAACCTTTTCATATCAGATTAGCTACTGTCTGCTAGAGAAGATGTTGGATGTCTTAAGTATGACATGACAAATTGGAAGGCTGAAGCACACTTAAGTATGTAAGTGCTCAGCCTAGTGGCTTGTTAATGCTTATTATTCTCTCTGTGTGATATCTGATGAATGACAGCTTTATACTTTCAAGTTTCATATGGCAATCTTTAGAGGCAAAAAGATGCCCAAAAAAGTGACCCTGAGAGAGACAGATAGTTACATCAGTTGCTATTGCTGATGTCCCGGTTGAGTACAGAGAATAAATTTGGTTTTTTAAGATCTGCAGTAAAATTCTGAGTCAAAAGTGGAGAAGTAAATAAAATTTGGTGACCGTGAGGATAAATCTCTTCTGAGGTAGTTCTGAGCTCATTAATAAGATATATGTGTGTAGTGAGGAAGCACTTTGAATCCTCTATAATGGGGAGGGAAAAATGACCCTCAGAATTCTTACAATCTGTTTGGACAAGTCAGTCAAAACTTTTAACTTTAACACAGTATGCACTACAATGAAGACGTACATGTTGCTCACTTACAAGTTACACACAGTATAAAAATATATATTATTCCAGGAAATATGTATGCAAACAGTGATGATAAGATTAAATACTTACATGTATGGACATGCTGATATGTAGTGTGGTAGTGTATTGCAGTGTCAATTCATTTAACATTTGTTATATCCACCATTCAGAATTCAGCCATTAGCAAACCTCTTAATGATTTCCTGTCTCTCTGGCGAGATAGATGCACAGAAATCAAAAAATTTAGGGAAAATCGGTCTTCAGCCACTAAAAGATTAGTTGTTGTAGGCAAGAAAGTGGATACAGCATGCAAATCCACAGAACCATGCAGGAAAGAAAAGGTGTTACATAAACCTGATGTAGGTTAGAAAAGACAAATAATGAATGTTGTAAATAGGCCACCCTTAAGCACAATAAAGATCTGTGCTGTTAAACTCATAACCTAAGGGCCACACTTAATTTTCATGTGCATTGAGAATTATGTCAGGAAGCTAAAATTTAGTTGCTGCTAAATTGCCCTAGGCTTGACTGCTGCTTTTATTATAAAAGGGGAGGAGGAATGTCACAGTGTATCTTTATATTTAAGCAACTCCCAATAGAAGACTTACTAGTGTTACAAAATGTAATATAAATTATGTATATATTTATGTGTAGTAAACAACATAATGTGCCTGCTTAGAATCTGGTTTGGACTCAAGAAGTAGAAAGCAGAAATTACTTTGGTGTTTAATGAAATCTGTGATATATATACATATAGTCTTTCCCATATAATTACTGAGGCATAAAACATTTGCTTTCTATGTGCTTATACATCCTTTGATAAACAGTAAACCCCTTTTAGGACTCATGTTTGTGTTGCTTATGTTGAACCACAGCCAGTGAATCTCCACTTGGCTTACTACTTCAGTTATTGGGAAAGGGAACTGGAAGAGATGAAAAGAATTTACTAAGGGATTGATTGTAGAAAAGATTACAAAGAAGACATACAATCCTCTAATGTCAGCTTGTAGAAAAGTTGTTCCACTCTTGTACCTATAGGGCTTCTTACAACACTTAATAGTGCCTTAACAGCCAGGAGTATCCAGAGAGAACCTTTAAAGTCAGTATAAACTTACCTCTTCCCTGTTAGCTGTCATGGCTCACACGGGCTCACATTTCCATTCTCCCAGTGTGGAGGAAAGGAAACTGAATGAACATTACTGAAACCCTTTGTTGGTATCTCCCTGACTCTGGAGATATTCTATATCAATACTCAAATAATTTTTGAGTTGAGAGTAAATACTGGAATTATATATATGAAGTTTGAACATTGCTTTGGGAACTAGGAGAGAATAACTCATGTGTGTATCAGAAAAATTCAAATGACAGACTTTGAAGTAAATAGTTTTTTAATATTATTGTTAAAATATTTTTTCTAGTTAAAGAATGTGAAACCCAATTCCACATACCAGGGACTTAGTAATAAATAATTCTGAAGCAAGTTCATTCTTCCAAGTGTTCTTTCATGACGCTGTTTATAAGAGTATTATAAATTAGTGATGGTTCTTGTGCTACAACACATATTTATACTATGCTATAAGATATTATCTTCAAGAAATTCTGAGAAGGAATTGCAGGTTTCTAATAACTCTAAAGTCATGATAACTGAAGGCAGCAAGAAAAAAGATAAACATATAAAGATTTTCTGCAAGATTAGTAAATCCTATCTTAAAATTCTACTGTGTAGAATACAAAGATTTCAAAGAAAAAGCATTTTTCTGAGACACTAAGAATAGTGAAAAATTCCTGGATTTCAAGTTATGAGACTCCAGCAATTGTTTTCAAGGGAAAAAAATATGGCAAAATTGGAGAAGAGACATGTTGCCACCCAAAGCAAAGAATCATATGCATTATATCTATAAATGTCACTCATTTTCTGGCTGTGAGTATACAAAATAATAACATACCTTTATCTTCAGGATTCAAACCTTAAACAAAATTTGTTGCTTTGCTAGTAATGTGAAATAAAATGCACCATGAAGAAATTCTATGACGCCCAGCTATAAAAGATGGTGAAAGCTATCTGCAGTGAGCCAGGACAGCTCCCTAAGAAGGCAGTTTTGCTTCTTAGAGAAGACAAGGACACTGTGAATTACAGTTTCCTTTACTTTTGTTTAATCTTCCTTGCTTCCTGTTTTGCCATAAGAGCTGCAATTATTTTCAGCATGATATTTTTTCTTAACTTGAGAAAGCACAAAGCACTTAGGAAAGAATGCTTTTTTTACCTTTAGGTAATTCCAAAACATAAAATAACATGATGTAATCTTGGTCTAGTTGAAGTTCAAAGAAAAATCCCTGTTGACTTCAAAGAGGTCAGTAGTGGAATGGTGTTTTTGTAAGACTGCTGTTTCCCATTCAGAGGATTATAAAATTATGTTGATAAATGACAGGTTCAAACTTCCTGGTGCCAGGCCCATCCAGCAGTGCTCTGCCAGCTCTGCTTTGAAAAAGAGATCAGGCGTTATCTGAGTCTCTTCTACTGACATAGGATTGGAAAGTGCTCCCTTACACTCCTGTAACTAGCAGCTCTCTAACATGTATCTCATGTCTGCCTTCAGGTGGATATAAGGGGATCAAGCTTTCCTCCTGTGTAAGACTAAGCAGATATAAAACACTACTGAGTCATTAGTGAACAAAGAACACATTACAGCAATCATCTTGGACAGTAAATCAATTTGCAAACTGTGCTTCAACAAAGCTAATTAAACACAAAGCACTCAGTCTAGCATATATTTCATCTGAAGAACCGCCACTGAGGAGAATATTACACTAGCAGTGAACTTGACCTAATGTCCTTGGAAAGATCATTTCAGAGTGCCATTTCTGCAAAGAGAAATGGCATAGATACAGTGGCAAGCCACAGGAAGACGGCAGTAGTTCAGACCTTTTCATATGAAAAAAAGTCACTGGTTATATCCCAGAAATTTCTACCTGTTTTAAAATTTTAATTAACCACACAGCTCAGCCCTGACTTCTCATATTGGCACTTGGTTGCTTTAAAAAATATTCCATAGCTAAGCAGATTAGAAAAAGGAAAGCTTTTTTCCCTTATCCCATCTTACTAAAATTTGTTTTGTTGAAGCAGAGAGAATATGGCCTTCCATAAAATCTTTACAATAGAATTGAAGGTTTGGCTTCCCAATGAATTCTCAAAAAATCTGTTAATTTCTCAGAAAAAAAAAATCTTCTAATAAAAAGTAAAAGAAGACAGGGAGGAAAAATGTTATTATCAATATCAGCTGAGAGAAAACACTTCATGAGGGCCATGAAGACAGTCAGAGGGCTGGAGCGTGTCTCCTTTGAGGAAAAGGTGAGAGTGTTGGGGTTGTTCAGCCTGGAGAAGAGAAGGCTCTGGGGAGACCTTATTGCAGCCTTTTAGTACTTAAAGGAGGCTTACAAGAAAGAGGGAACAAACTTTTTAGGACGGCTTAATGCTTTAGGACAAGAAATAAAGATTTCAACATGAAGAAGAGTAAGGGAGAAGTTTTTTACGTTCATATTTTTTACAGTGATGGTGGTAAAACATTGGAACAGGTCGCTCATGGAGGTGGTAGATACTCATCCCTGAAAACATTCAAAGCCAAGTTAAACATGGCTTTGGGCAACCTGATCTAGTTGAAGATGTTCATTGCAGTGGGGTTGGACTAGATTTTTTTCTATGCTACATAGAAGTAGAATGGCCACCCAGGTCAAGTTTCTGAGAGAACTTCTCCCCTCTAGACTTTTTCTGAATTTATTTTTTTTTTCCAGGGGGTAATTGGGTGAGAAGAGAAATGCAGTGTTGTTATGGGTTAATTTAAAGCCGTTTTTCCCCCCACCAGCTGGGGGGGGGGACAGGCGGGGACGGGGATGGTCGCTGGCACGGCTGCCCCCCCCCACCCCCGATGCGGGTGTGGCCTCTCTCAGGGGCAGCTGCCCCGGCCCGCGGGGTGTGTGTATGGGGTGCCCCTCCCTTTCCCCCAGTTGTTTTGCAGGCACGGGTCCGTGGCCGTGGTGCTGGAAGTTGCTGGCGGTGCCGGGCGCTGCGGGCCCCGGCCCAGCCCGCTGCTGTGAGGGACCTGGCTGGTCGGCAGCGGGTCTCGCCGAGGCCGAGGGGGCGGCGGGTCTCCACCTTCCCTCTGCCCCGCCCCAGTGCCTGCCCGCGGTTGTGGGCTGGGGCAGACGGTGCAGGGACTGCCCCGCGGCCGACGCGGGTTGGGGTGGCCTGAGGGAAGTGCCGGGACCCCCCAGGTGCCATGCGGGGCCACGGCGGGACCCGCACTTCCAGACCAGGGGGGGCCGGTGCACTTCTGGCTCGTCACTGCATTTCCATGTGTGTGGGGCTTTGCTCGGGGCGGGGCCCGGACGCTGGTTACCCAATCGCAGAAGGCAGGCTCCCTGGGGCTCATCTACACATGCGTGAAGAGGGGTCCCCTATAAAAAGCGAGAGCGGACGCCATTTTCTCTCTTTTCGGCGTGGAGCACTGTAGTGGCAGCATCGTTCCCCGTCCCCTGTGCACGGACGGGCTAGCGACACGGCAGCAACAGCACGGTGTGGTTTGTCCAAGGGGGGTGAACTGCTTCTTTTTCTTCGGGATCATGTTTTCTCATGATTATTTTCTGGGGGGTGGACTTCTCTTTCGGGATTGCATTTTCTCGTGATTTCCTGGGGGTGGACCACTTCCTCGGGTGTCATTTTTTTCTTGTGGTATTTTTTCCCAGGCGGGCGGATTAGCGATTGTCCATGGCCATAGCCCGGGTTTAAAGGCCACATCTCTCCATCAGCACTGAAATCCCTTCCCGGGGCTGGGGAAGGGAGGGGGAGGGGGGCTCGCGGTTTCTAACTCTCTGAGTGTTTTTCTTCAGAAAAGCCGACCGGAGGCTCGTGCTGCTGTAGGTCTTCAGGTCGGTCGCGGGCCTTCTCTAATTATCCCGGTGTCCCTTCCAGAGCCCCAGCAGAGAGACCAGTACTACTCCAGAGCGTTCCCATCCCAACATGGGCTTTGGGAAAGCTTAATTTGTCTGGTTTTGCCCTTTATTGTCGGTTTTCTGTGTGTGTGAAATAAACTGTTACTTGTGTGTTTTTCTTTTTGGGTGTGTGTGGCTTCTCTCGGACATCTCTTGTCAGTATCACGTTCTTTAGTGGTAAAACCATGACAAGTGTTTAAACAGTGCAGGTTTAGAGACTCATCACAACTCTGAAAACAATACAGTAAAATACACCAAAGTACCCACTGGACAAGGAACCATAGCTGGATGGATTTCATGAAAAGACCAGTAGAAGCAGATAGCCTCTACAAAGTAATTTCTATTTTTATAGATTGAATAAATTTCTGGTATGGAAGTGGGAAGTGATCACTGCAGATTTTTAAGAAATTTGGAAAATATTAAAATGTTGAAGGCATGATGTCAAGACTGATGAAAATGCTTATAAAACCCAATGAACATTTTCTCTGTCTCACACTCCATCTGCAAAAACAAATTATCTAAAAACCCAGACCAAACAACTCACTCCATTCTTCCTTTGATTTTTAAAAAAAGCTACAATTAGGTGACCTATCCTTTCTTCTACCAGTATTTTTCCAGATACTCTTTCAACCTCTCAACTCTAACACAAACAAATCTGATGATCCAGTTTTCTATTATTTGGTTCCTGAACTCTGTTATCTGCATCTTCTGTTATCTGCATCTCATATAGTTTGAAAGTTCTCTTGTTCTGCAAATGTCAGATTTTTTAACTTGCTGTTATTCAGATTTTTGCTTCACAGCACCTGACAAGATACACTGGATTGAGTAAACCAAGGCCTGCTATCAAGTGAATATTTTTGCTTAATTTACAGCCAAGTTACATAGACATATTGCTGGAACTTTGTTAAAAAGTCTCCTACTTCATTTAGCATTTTTAAAACAGCTAGTCTTCAAGGTGGCTGAGCACTCGAACACTTTTATACTTTTAAACATTTATCTAAAATGAAGAAAATGCATATACCTTTTATACTTACTTCACTGTTAATAAGGCAAAAAACTTCAAAGTAAAGTAAAGTAGGTCAAAAAAGGCTACAACTGAAGAAAAAATATTGAGCAGAAAACCTTTTCTCTGTTTACTGAATATGTATGTCTTAGCTTCAGCTGTAGCTAGTTCAGAAATGCATTTGCAATTGTAGACTATGCAGTATGTAGGGCTAATGATGGACAGATTAGCACACTGTCATAGTAAGATTGAAGATGAGAGATTTTATTTCACAGAAGTCACAGAAGGATTAATAAAAGCTAATAAAAGCTTCACAAGGCATGACTTAAACCTCGAGCTTGGTGACTCACTGAAATCTCAATTTTACTATAAATTCAAACACGATGAACAATAGAGAAGGAACTGAAAATGTTTTGATTTTTCCTTCTCAAATTGAGGAAATATATTTATTTCAGAGAAAGAAAAAGAATGTGTTGTTTCACTTCACCTTTTTCTGTTTAGATTTCATTTGATATTTCTTGCAAAATGGAAAAATATCAGAAAAACTATGGGATGGGAAAAATTCATTTAAACAAACCTTTTAGCTCTTTCAATCTGGAGGTACAAAGAGGATGAAGGGCATGAAATCTGATGAAAGTTAATTGCATAAGATTTCTGTGATACTCAACATTTTTTTTGTTGTGGTTTGTGATTCTATGGCAAACCAAGCTGAACCTTAGAATTTCTTTCAGGTGTACCCAGACTTCTTGGTAGACATAGAAAATACTCTGCAAGGAAACTTCTGTGTCCATTCTTTTATCAAAACTTAATTGTGGTCAATGGAAAGCCAACAGATAGTTTGAGAGGACTTTGGCTTGCAATCCTAATAGTAGCTGTATATAAAATGTAGTAAGAGACTACCTTAGCTAACACTTACCAGGTGTATATGTGATGGGGGATATCACCTGTTTTCTCAAAGGTTCAGATACTGGGAAGCAGTTTGATATGAAGTCTGAAGGTGACAATCTACTGTTAGAAAGGAGAAGGTATATGGCACAAGTGAGTGACTTAAAAGTGCACTTAGAAAAGTGAGAAGGAAATAATTTAAAAGACTTTTAGAAATGTGTGGGAGAGGGGCTTCTAGTTTTGAGAGAAGCTGCTTTTAATTGAATGGAATTCAATTAAAACAATATAAGCACACGCAAATGATCACCTGCTGTTTAACAGTACAGATGTTTTGTCTTGCATTCCTCCTAAACATTTATACCAAAAAGAATAACTTGGTTCAATTAAGGTTGCAAAGGATGCAAATCGTGCAATGGAAAACTAGCTCATAGAAGGAGAAGATCCAATTTTGATTGGATCTCCTTGCTAATCCAGTTTACTCAATAGGTTCATAAATTCCATTTAACTGCCAATTATGAAGTAAGAATGTACATATGCAGTAAGGCTTGAGATCTCTCTTTTTCTGAACGTTCACAGCTCAATCAGATTCAAAAAGTCAGCAATTAACATTTTCTTGTTATATTTTAAAGTTTACACTTAGAAAGATTATTCTGAAGTAAAAAAGTACAAGAATTTATATTTTTACTTTCTAAGGGTATGTAACACAGATGTAATGTATACGACCATTATCTTGTCTTAAGCAAATTCAGTGGTATAGCAGCAGCTGCTGTTTAAGCTATCTCCAGTATTAAAAAGTGAAGTTGCCCTTTTGTGAAATTTACTATCACACTTACCCAATGTTATAATGTCCAGTCTCTCGCAGAATTGAGCCTGCTTTCTCCAAAGCTAAACTGTTTTTAGATGAGTTTCTTCCCTGTCAACTGATCATTTTAAAAAGTAAAGAAAAGCCTAGGCAAAAATGCTAAAAGAAATGCCTGGGTGAGCAAGAATCTGTCAGCTATCTGTGCTTAGCACATGCTAGGGTGTCATGCCAATATATATTTCAACAAGAAGCCAGTATCTCTTACTAGAATATCAAGAAAGTGTACAGAGTTCTGCAACTACTTTGATTGTATCACATACCTGTCCATTCCAGTAGCATATAATCCTGAAATTAAAAAGCTCCACAAAAAGTATTTGAGGTTGAACAATTTTTGTGCAAATTATGCTGGAAGAGCATAACCATGTTTTCTTTATTAATAGAGTGCTATTAACAAAGCATACTTTTCAGTGCAAAGCCACCTTTGTTTTGTCTGCAGGCAGCTGTCTATAACACCTCCATTTCAGATAGTCAATATCAGCAACTCACAATTTTGTGAGTAAGGTGGCAAAAATAAACTTTGATCGTTGTCAAATCCTTGTACTATAGGAATGTATTCTGCACAGTGCAGAATATAGACAGACAAAAACTATACTTTTGATTGTCAATATCCATTTTGTTTTTAAATTGATATTTCCTCTTCAGAAATTCAGTTTCATTTCACCTATTTCCCCATTTTAAGATACTGTGCTTTATTACTGATTTTTCCTTGCACAAAATCCCATCCATCCCTGAATATTTCTATTGACTGCCTTTCTATTTTTTTGCTTCCTCAGTCCATCCCTCTGACTAGCATATCCTAGTCTGTAAAGAAATCTAGTTAAATCTCAAAGCAAAGCTTAGGCATCACAAAGTGTGTGCACAGGTTCCCTGTTGCCCTTCCTGCCATATGTTGTCAATAAAGAAGAAATTTCAGACAGGTATCTTATTAATGCAGTTTTCCTTTGTTCTTTAGCCAAGAAATTACATGACATGCTGGGTTTTAATTTTCTTGCCATGTGAAGGGTAGTACCAGTAATTAGCAAAGATGCTACAATGGTGTGAGTGGGGAAAAAGGAAGGTTGATGACATTGCATCTTCCCAGTTAGCACTGCCAAACATAGTGTTCTCTGTCCCTCATCTTATATTCTAAACGTAGTGGCACAGCTGTGGACCACATCAAATGAGACATGAGTCAAATCCTGTGTCACAATATGTATAACAGAAAAAACATGAAGGTCTAAAGGCTACTGATTTGGAACTAGGTTCCAAACTAGGTTCCAATGTAAAGCCAGTTTAAAAATCCCTATTTTGTACTGAAACATTGCCAAAGAAGCATTTCTCTGCCTTGAAATAGAAATTATAAAATTTTGTATCGTTTTGTTATATTCTTTGCATGCTTAAAATTCAGAGGAGGAACATATCTCTCAATACATAAAATGAAATTTAAGAAAAAGTTACATGTGAGAAAAACAATAAAATCTCTTTCTTGATATAGGAAGGATAATAAAAGAGTAATTTTTTTCGACAATATCTACCTTTGCTGCTGTGGATATGTGCTAACTTACACACCTAATCAACCAGATAACAGAACTGATTTTCTTATAGCTGGTTCTGAAATTGTAATAAATTAAATAAGTATATAACATGTCTTTGACTTCAGTATTTCAACTTGGATCTTTTCTGATTTGAAGGAATTTTCATGTTTAGATGGTTCCATGATGTTCTCTAGAAAGAGAAACAATAATTTTATCATACAGAATAAGGAATACATTATAGAGAGTGGAGGCAAAAAAAGTCCCATTTCCTCATTATCTAGCCCTTCACCCCAGGAAGTGCAACTTACTGTTATTTCACACTCCTTTTTAGTTATATTTACAGTAGCTCATAGAATATGAAGGAGTAACAGCTTCAGTTGAGGTCAGATATTTTGCTTATTACTTGCAAAGTGTCACATTAACTGAAACAAATATTGAAAAATAATAAAGATAATAATGCGAGTTAATTTAAATTTTACACAGGTGAGATAAATCCTGTTCAAAATTTATTCTGCAGTTCCTATTGAAGTGGAAAAGAAAACATGGGCAATCAAAATTCTTTTAGCTAGCTCTGAATTTTTTCTCCCCACAGAAAGTTTACTCTATTTTCATTATATTTGGTGCAATTTGTTAAAATTGTAGGTTTGTCAGCATTCTGTGTGCAGTCATTTGGTCTGACCTATGCATTTCCTCTGTTATGAAATTCCATATTTACTCAAGGAAAATTATCTCACTTGAAAATGGCTTGTTTTAATATAATGGTTTAATTTTGATTTCAAGACAAATAAGAACATGATTCTTTTTCTAATTATTCACCAAAACCTTTTTATTCTTAATTGCTTTATATATTTGATAGATTGTAATAGTTTATTGTGAAGCATGTCTTTTTAATTAAGTTTT
Organism: Neodrepanis coruscans; assembly: GCA_013400695.1. NCBI lineage: Eukaryota > Metazoa > Chordata > Aves > Passeriformes > Philepittidae > Neodrepanis > Neodrepanis coruscans. The sequence continues at coordinate 26,585 of VYZS01053794.1, forward strand.
CTTAATTGAAACAAATTTTCTTTTGTTGTTCCACATAACTTTTGATATTGTATTAGTTTTCCAGCACCAATGATATTAGAAATAAACAAAAAAATTGAAACTAAGCATTACATGTACTGTAATTTTTTTTGATTTTTCATACCAATAAGCATTGATTATGTATTTAATGTACTGCATTAAATAGTCTTGAACTCAGAACTGGAATTTTTTCACCAATTTTTCTAGCAGATGACTGGCTTAGAATTAATTTCTGTGTTCCCAGTGAGCTAAAACCTCAAACCTAGAGTCATCAGTTATTGATCTTATGCATGAGAGAACACTGTAGAACACCTTCAGTTTTCTCACTCTGAAGAGTAGTTTTCATCAGCATTTCAGAGAACTATTCCAGGACCTCTTTCTGGATATAATCCAATATAATTTACAGGTCATTAAAATCAGCAAAGTGATGTCAGCGTACCAAACACTATCCTTTAGAAAAGTTTTACATCATATACTTAACAATCAGGTTAGTTTCCCAAAGGGACAAAATTCACTAAGGTAAAGATATATTTTTTCCACTGAAAATATGAGTCACAGTGTATTGAAAATGACAACTGGAGTTTTTCATTGGTGAAAGGTATAGAATATTTGCCATGGCTTTTTGTGAAATAGAGTTTTCTTCCTCACTATTAGTTCCAAGCTCAGAGCTGTCTCTAACAGAACTGACTCCTGGAGCATTAAGGACAGAGCTGGAAATCCAGCACTGTAATTTCCTCGCCCTCGTAGATGTGGTTGAGTCTAGCAATATATGTAAATAGCTTTCCATATGTAGAGCCATATGTACACTTCTTCACATTCAGGGATAATAAAAATATAGGGGAGGGGGGAATCTTTAAAATTACTGATGTATTCAGTTTGTAGGTAGGGAGAAAGTACATACATTTTTAACCATAACTTGATTTGTTATTGATGTGGCTCTGTGCTGCTTTCAGAGAAATCTGATGTAGAATTAAATACAAAATAAAGAATTTATTTATTTCAGTCAAAATGATAGCTGTGCAACCAAGCTACAGATTTCAGTTGAATGTTATTGTGATATTGTGATGAAATATTCATCACTTTTTCAAAGGTTGCACATGGCTTAGAAAATATTATTAAATAAATTATACAACCTCTTCCTAACTGCATATTTAATACCTCTTTACCAGATGGATTTCTACCTACCATTGTCATTATTATTATTCACTTAGTTTTAGCTGAGACTGCATAATTTTGTATTATAGAGGTGGTAGTGAGAATTCTATAACCATTTGCTTTTATAACAATGTAAATCACTGCTACATATACATCATGATTTTGTTTTCTATTCCATGTGGCACTTCTTAAAATACTAGTAAAAAAAAAAAAAGTTTCCAAAAATATTGTATTACATTAGTTAAAAAAAAAATAATTTCTATTAATGAAATAGGGGGAAAAAAATGAAAACAAAACAAAATACTCAAACAAACAAGAAACCCCCAAACCCTTGAAAAGAAACCAACATATTTATTTCAATATTGTCAGCCAGGTCAGGATTAATTTCATCGAACTTTATTATTTAATAGTTAAGTATTAGCCAAGATGGCTACTTAGTCTTCCTTAGCTAATGAAAGAAAACCTGATGTGGCCAAAGTATCATCCTTTCTTTCCTCAGCTAGCTGTTAGGACTTCTCCTCTGAAGGTACTTTTCTCTGTTTCCAGGATTCGAAATAACCATCTCAAATGTACATATCTGATGCAACCTGGTGAGTTCTGGTAAGCTGAAATCCTCATCCTGAATTTGCTTTATATCTGAAGGCATTTCTGCAGTTTTTGTAATGCCAAATTTAAACTGAAAGGCAACTGCAGCAGTATTTTCTTCTCCCTATACACTCTAATTGTAGTCTATACTAGTGGTTACATGTACCACTAAGTATTATCAACGGGAGAAAATAGAAGAAATTCTCATCTTTTAAGCATGCAGAAACAAGTAAAGTGAATTTACATGAACACTGCAGAAATTCTTAAAAAAAAGAAAAGGGGAATATTATCAAATGAAGTATTTACTGCAGTAAGAGCTGTAATCAAAGCAGCAGCCAGACATTCAGGCCTCCATTCATCAAGGCCTCACTTCACACTCACACTCCGCAATTTGAGGAATACCAATACAAACCCAGGCTGCAAAGGTCTAGAAATCAGCAACTGCTTCATAGCAGGTAAACAGTTTTCCAAAGCTTGCAATGAACTAGCTCAAATTTGAAAATGATTCTTGGCAGCTTTTCTACACAAGTTCTTATGTCTGACTTTATGAGAGAAAGCTTTTTGGTAGTTCATGCACTTACAATAACAATACAAATCTCTGCAGTTTTTGTTGAATTCCTGGAGAGCTCAAGCAGATAAATCAAACCTTACTTTCAGAAGACACAGAAATGAGCTAACCTAAGAAAATCTGAACTGGATGAAAAAAAAATTAGAATTTTCATCACTTTTTTCCCTACC
>VYZS01053795.1:25832-51410 GCA_013400695.1 Neodrepanis coruscans
ATACACACAAATATGCATATGTATATAGACATATATACACAGTTGTGTATATAGACCTATATAAACACACACATATGTATATATACACCTCTGTACACTTTAGGTTTAACAGGAGTAAAATCAAATATTGATTTAGGGCTAGGGTTAGGGTAGGTAACCATATCAAAATACATTTTTTAAAAAATTATGATAAGCTGCATTCAGACATCTATATGGACGGACTCTACCAGAATGTATTTATTTTAAAACTGAGAACTCAATTTTTTATGAGTGTGTCTACATAAGACAATCTCCTTGCTGAGATTTGACAAGGAGAAGTACCGGGACCTGCACTTGGGTCACAAAAAACCCATGCAGTGCTACAGGCTGGGGGCAGAGTGTCTGGAAAGCTGCTTGGCAGAAAAGGCCAAACCGGGGTGCTGGGTGACAGCTGACTGAACATGACCCAGNGAAAGCTCTCAAAAGAGAATTCTAGTACAGGTTCTAGCACTGAAATTATACATGGAAGAAATTAATTCAGTTTTCCCCATGTTTTCATGAATTTTTTTTGTTTTTAAATCACTTACTGTCAACATATATCTTTATACTATGTATCTTAGTTCTGTTTCAAGTAAGATGTTGTTTTCAGATGTTCAGAAAGCCATTTAATTAGCTTGACAGACACTATCAAGTNCAGAATTGGGGAAGTGGTTGTTCCCTCTGTATTTGGCACTGGTGAGGTCACGTCTTTAATCCTGTGTTCTGTTCTGGACCCCTCACTACAAGAAGAACACTAAGGTGCTGGAGCATGTCCAGAGAAGGGCAATGGAGTTTGTGAAGTGTCTGGAGCACAAGTCTTATGAGAAGCACCTGAGGGAGCTGAAAAAAGGCTGTTTAGCCTGTAGAAAAGGTGGGTCAGGGGAACCTTATTACTCTCTACAACTACATGAAAGAAGGTTGTAGCAAGATGGGGTCGAACTCCTCTCTCATGTAGCAAGAAATAGGATGAGAGGAAATGGCCTCAGGTTGCCCCAGGGGAGGTTTGGATTGGCTAATAGGAAAAATGTCTTCCCTGAAAGGGTTATCATCACTGGAAGAACTTTCCAGGGAAGTGGTTGAGACACTAGCCCTAGAAGTATTTAAAAGACATGTAGGGAGGCATGGTTTAGTAGCAGACTTTGAAGTCCTGGTGTAAAAGTTGGACTCAATGATCTTGGACGTCTTTTCCAAACTAAGCAATTCTATGATTCTATAAGTGATGAATTCAGTCTAACATATATATATTTCAAATTAATGAATTTTGATATTTGATTCTATAATCCTGTACATCTTATAGTAGACATGTTCTAGTGCTAGAATTAAGAGCACACTCTCAATGATACTACACAAAATGTCTGCTCCTAATCCATAGGCTGTTAATAGTATTGGCAAAAAATAAATATTCTCTATGTAAGCAAATTAAATTTATGTTTTTAATATTGTTTAATTTTAGTATATAGGTCTTTTTAACACAGTATAAATGCAAGAGCACACAAAATGCGTTTGTATAACAAAAAGTTAATTGGATTAATATTATTTATATTAAATAGTAGGAAATAAATATTGTTATACTAAACATAATTAACTCTAGGAACATGAAAATAAAAAGAAAAAAATACACTAAATTTCCATTCTTACAGAGTTTTACAAATATTTTAAAGAAACTAATTACTTGCACATTTTAAGAACATTTTATAAGTTGTCAGTGGAAAAGGACAATAGTGAAAAAGAATTCCTAATTTTCTCACCTTGTTAATTTAGAGAATGCACAAAATTAAAGTAATAAGGCTGGAAAGTTGCATCCTGCTTCTACTGAAGTCCTCTGATTTCCTATGAGTTTACAAAAAGATAGGCCAAGTAAAATTACCTTTTAAGGAATGAGATAGATTTACATAAAACTATGTACAACCAAACTTTAATAGAATGAAACTGTGGAATTACTCAGAACTATCATTGGAAAAATGATAACATGTAGAAAAAAAAAAATCAGCATTTCAAAGTGTTCTGGTATGCTATCTTGTGACTTTTGTTCACAGGAATGGGCTGAGATAAGAAATGCAGGGGTTTTTTTCTTCCTTCTTAGGAGCCTAGGTTTTCTAAATTGACAATAAACATATAAAGTATTCTTTGGTCTGTGTAAGTGAAGGAAACTTCAGGTTCCATTACATTGCACGAGACAAGTCAGTTGAACAAGTCATTCAAACAAGTAAATGGTCATGTCTGAAAACCTGTAAGTTTTATTTTTGTTAGCCTGCTTGGTAAAAGAAAGAGAATATGATTTTTACATCTAAAAGCAGGAATAAACCTGGCACTGACTGCTGGTTTGGATTTTTTTCACTGAAGTGATTTTTTTTTTCTCACAGAAAGCCTTGTGACCATTTTTTAATAAATAGATTTACTCCAGACAGCTTTCTTTCAAACACAACTGATTTTACAAATGATCATGAAATGTCCAGAAGACACTGCAGTATTGGAAAATAGAACTGCCTGACAGAACACTATTGCTATAGCTGTTTATAAATAATATTACATGATTAAGATAATTTGGGGGAAATGCCCACCATTACATTCAAATAGGAGAGTGTTGCTAGAAATCATCAGTATCTTTCATTTCTCAGATGCATTTTCTGCTTTTATTCCTCAACAATGTCAGATTCTTTCACTTCAGCTATGTATTCAATGTGTGCAGTGTTTCCTAATGAAAGTGTTCACCTTTCATAATTTTTTAAAAATCAATATAATGATGTTTTGAAAGCAGTTTCATATCTGGAAAATTAAGTAATTTGTAATGATTTGAAAGAAGAAACATTTGCATTACTTGTTTGCAACAGATATATAGGTACTGACTGTGTTTATATGAACACTTCTTTGTGCTTTACACTGCTAATTATAAGAAATACTGGAAGTAAATTATTTGATCTGATGCTTGCTAAAATATTAGTTTTTTTCTGACTAAATATATATCTGAGTTATTTGACAATATAAAAAATGACCGTCACAGAATTAAATATTTTAACATTTCTGATATATATGAAAGAGGTGAATTATTGTATTTTCATTTTTTTTGTCTATTTTAATAATTTACTTAGTAAGCATATTGAAACTCTGTAGTGGAAAAGTTGTGCTGAACATTCATTCAAGCAAATGACAGAGATAAAACAGAAAATATTTACTATGCTTATGCTTCTGTCAAGATTAATTATTGCTTAATTTGAACTACTAGAGTCAATAGTAGTTATACAATAAATAATTGTATATTACATACAAAGATATACAGTATTATATATATACGTATACATACTATATATGATATGTCATGGATATACAATATCTGTTATGCCACTTTTACAAAACAGTCATAACTGTGAGGCAAGAAAATGAAACATCTGAAAGATTTTTTTTTTGCAAGTATCTCACTTTCTATTAATCCTTGACGTATTTTATTCTAAGTTTTGGTGGAAACATGCTTTAATGCAGAAGTTTAATTATTCTTGAGAAAGTGTTCATATCAAAAGATTCATATTACTTAGGGTCTTAAAAAATAATGTCAAGAGTTCAACTCTTTAAGTAAGAAAAATGGTCATTTAATCCCTATCTCTTTACCTATCAACAGAAACAAAGGAAATCAGAAAAGCTGTTTGGAGGCAAGACAGGACAAAGATGATCATAGACATGCTTTTGTTTTGAGGGTTTTTTTTGATAGATGTCCAGTATAGTTTTTGGATGATTTTTCATCAGTAGATTTTATTTTTTTCTGATTGACATACCATTTTTTCTTTGGCATTTTCAATAGGTATATGATAAAATGGATGCTAAAGACTCCTGCTTTTACTTTCATTGAAAACATCTGAAGCATTCCAATCGTATTTAACAGGGATATTGGGGTTTTTTGTGACTAGGTTTTGGTAGCAGAAGAACTATCTCCCACGAGAGGGACCCCAAGCGATGCAGGGCGAAGACTCCTCTTCCTGAGCAGCGTCAGAAAACAACAGCTGACCATAACCCCCATTCCCTGTCTCACTGTACCACCGGGGGAGAGGAGGGTGAACATGAAGAAGGAGGGGGTGGGGGGAGAGGTGTCTCTTATGTTTCTTACTCTTAAGCTCTGATCTTGTTCGTAATAAACTTAATGAATATCCCCACATAGAGTCTGTTTTGCTTGTGACCATGATTAGCAAGGAATCTTTTATGGTCGTTATCTCAACTCACAAAGCCCTTCATGAGAGTGGCTGTAGTGGGCCCCTGGCACCCAGCCCAGCTTAAACCATTACAACAGGTCAAAGGTTTGGTGTATCTCTTGACGATATTGTCCCTACAAGGACAAGGACAATGACACAAAGCATATGCACACTCATGCATACATAGGAGGTCTCTCAAGGATATCCAGAATATCAGCTGAGTCCATCAAAGGGTTGAAGGATCACTCATGGATATCCAACAGAAAACAGTAAGTTGCCCAGGGAGGTCTGGTGAGGGCACTAAATCCCATGAAATCTCCTTGGACAGTGTCTCAGACTTAAGGGGAGGGATTTTACTTGCAGACTTGCTTATCCAAGGGAGACCACACACAGGAGGTTCTGGCAGGGGCCCTATGTGTAACCTGACTGGGCTAGGGCTGGTGGTCATGGCCCAGAAAATTCTCTGGCCTGAGTCCTCTCATTGGTTGGGACCTTCTCTGTTGACAAAGGTGTCCTGCTCTCCCCATACCCTCATGGGGAGAGGGGAAGTTGTGGTGCTGTGTTGTGAGGTATGAAAGTGAACCCTCAGTGATGTTTTGTAATGTTTCAATGAAGAACACTGTATCTGTCGATCCAACACTATTTAATCAAATCCTTATCATATTCTCTAGAAGAATTCTGTACTTTCATCATTACTTTCCTTAACAACCACAAAAAAGAAAATATTTTAAAACCTTCTGGACTTAAATGATTGGTTTCTGAACCCATTAAGATTATCTTCTTGAAAGAGTCTATTGTCAAAGTGATAATAGTATCCCCTTATAAGTGGATCATGTTTTCTAATACATGCATGTGAATCACCTACAGAAGATTTTAGGAATCATATTAATCATATCCCCATGAACCAAATTAAAAAATACGATGATACTTAGAAAATGTCAGAATACTTTTTTTTCCTTGCATTTTCTTAAATTTAAGCTGTAGCACTTGAAAAACATGTTTATTGGAAGAGGACATTGTATAGTATGTTTACAGATAACAAAGGTTTTCATCATTGTGAGTCGATACAATAATTCTAAATGCGAATTAAAAAGTATTCATAACAAAGTCATAACCAGGAAGAATGGTAGAAAGAAAAGGAAGTAAGGAAACTATGAAAATTTTTAACACTGGCATGTGGAAACCAAAGGGTATTTGAATTAAATAAGACAAAACTCAAGATGCAGCCTGAAAGTCTATTTGTCATCAGTTATCTCCTCTATGACTGCAAAATGTATGATTGGTACACATAATGGGACAGCGTACTTTTCAAGATAATTGGGAATTTGTTTAGATAACTGGTATTTGGATGAAATAAAGAAAGTATGTTATAACTCTTTCTGTTTTGGCTATCTTTTCCACAAATAGCCTTTGATTTTCTCGAACATTTTGTGTTATGATAAATCAACACAGCAGTTGTCATCAGTGAATTAAAAAAAGGTCTTCTTTGAGTCTTCTACCATTTTTATTTTTTATACCTGACAAAACTCACCTCCCTTGTACTGATTGCTACCCCAGTTGTTCACAAATACTGAGGAAACCCAGTCCTTGATCAGATCCTATTACAGTAGATAAATATATATATAAAAAAAAAATATATATATATATATAAAAATTCAATTTAAGGAAGTCATCTCTTCTGAAAGTAGTTAATAAACTTCTACAAATAAACTGTTTTATAGATGCAAATGTCTATGAGACACTTGCATGTAGAATTGATCTGTCTGTGTTCAAAGTGCTTTGGAAATAGAGAGCTTGAATGATGACTGTGTTACTCAGGCTACTTCCCTACAGCTGTACTTCACTGTGTATATTGTTTGTTTTAACACCTAATTTTTCACTTTTGAGATAAAACTGACTCGAATGTTCAATGCTATTTTGACATGGATACCTGGAGACGAAATGTGCTTTTTGTAGTTACTGATATGCTTCACCCTGGCAGAATGCAAATCATTTATCCTGTTGTTTTGAATGTCTTATTCTAGGCTCTGGTTGTACATGCCAATATGATACTAACCAGGGATTTTTTTCTTATTAAAAGGTTCTCCTCTGATTTAAGCATCATGAAAGAAGCAAAAGGCTTGTCCTTATAAAGGTTTAGTTCTTTTTTTATTGAAAACATTTTTTAAATTTTTTTTCATTTTTACATTAATTATTAAGACCAGTATTCCTTAAGTATCTGACATATAATGGTTAAGAAAACTTATTAGCCTGTACTATTAATAGAAAAAAATAGTAGGCCCCACAATAGTTTTAAAAAACCTTTCTTACCACTGAACATCATTGTTCAAGTTAGTATGAATTATCTTATTTGAAATACCAAAACTGAAATCATAGTATCATTGCTCTTGCACCTTTGAATTAAAAGGCATCATTTCACGGTATTGAATTTTCTATTTGAAAATATTAATTCTAGGTCCTCAAATGGAAATTTGTTTTTCATTTTATGCTATATGCATTTCAAATTATTGAATAATAGTTTCTGATAAGGTTAAACACAGTTGATGCAAAAATAACAAAGTTTTTGTTGTCAATATCCATTAAGTCTGATTGTGTCATAATACTGTATCTCATCTAATGCTCTCTTGAATGCAGATCAATTTAAGTACAGTGTAATGATAACAAATAAATGAGGAGTTTTTACATTCAATGTTCATTCTGTCACTTTTTTGACATCTGATGGACACAACTTCCCTAAGATTTTTTAACTTTCCTTCTACAGTCATATGATCTGAAACAATTTAAAACTATTTACATTTAATTTACAAAGGTTTTTTTCAAATTGCAGATAGCATTTTGTTTTAAAATGTATATATTAACAAAAAACAAATGAAATCAAAAACATGGACACCTTAAATAAATTATGAAAAATTACATATTTGTTAAATTAGTAACAATGGAACTCCATATCCTTTCTTTTTCCCCTAGAATCCTTAAAAATCCCCAGAGAAAGTGGTAGTAGGATAGGAAACTTTGGTATTTCACAGAATATTTTGTAGAATATTCTGACTTGGAAAAGACCCACAAGGATCATTAAGACCAACTCTTAAATGTAAATGAATAGCGCATTTGTCCTTTATTAATTCATTCAGAATGCTAAACCCATTCTACTATAGTAGAGTTTGTCCTAGATAAAATATCTTAGAATTCAGTTATCTGCTCTACTACAAACTTCCTCAATAATCCTCAGCAGCCTTTATGAAATACCATGGCCAGTGTCTTTCTTTCCTCCCATCATTGCTCACCTATTCAACAAGGTCAGATTAATGAAATAGATGATAAACATTACAGTTCTTTGCAGAAGATAAGACCAAAAGTTTATTTGAGAGATATCTAGATTTGAACAGAGGTGGAATGCCTTCTAGACCAGATTAGGGGTGAAGTCAAACTCCTTAATTTGTATTTCTTTTTCAATTAATTTATAATTATTCAATAATCATAGTAATAATTCTCATTGATGTTCCAGCCTGTCCAGTACATCAACACAGGAAGAGCAAAAAATGCCCTGTCCATATGCTAGCCAAGGTGCGTTGCCATTGATGTTATCAAAATGTTCCCAGGCATAGCATAGTAAGATGATAAACAACACAGGAAACAGCAAAAGCAGCCACTAACAATCACTAGACTCTAATATACAGGAAGGCATGCCAGTCCCATGGCAAGCACAGGAACCTGTCAGTTAGTAGCTGAACAATTATAGCAGATATTAATTCAGATCAGCACACTCGAATCTGTCATTATTGCATACCCTTCAAGAATCACACTGTATGTCAAAAAGGACTGTTGTGGCTTAAGCCCAGTAGGCAGCTCAGAACCACTGTGAAGAGAGATAACACAGGTACCAAAAATGCTAGGAGTGAAAGGATTTAGGAAAATTTATTTCCAAAGGTGAGAACACTAAAACTAAAGAATATTAAACATAAGAGTGTTAAAAACATCAGGACCAGGAAAAGACACACCCTCTGTTCTCCTCAGGGCTTTTATCATCCACAGGCTGCCCATTGTGGGGGCCTTCAAACATGTCTGCAAGAACTTACCTTCTCATATCAAGGAGAGTTTCTCTGGAATGCAGGAGGAGAGAAAAAGATACACAGCGTGTTCTTGGGATAGATGGCTCCCTCTTGTGTGGGAAAATTCTCCTGTCCTGAGTGAACATAAGCCTTCATCTCCTCAAGGTAAATCTTCCAAAATATTTTGTCTACCCCTACAACCGATTATAGCCAATTATTCACTTCCCTCACAACACAACGAGGAAAAGATCCAGAATGGTGAAAATGAGAAGGTTGAAATAAAGACAGTTTAAAAGATTAAGCAAGAACTGCGCATGAAAGCAAAACAAAATAAGAAATTCATTCACTGCTTGCCATCAACAGACACGATCAGCCGTTTCAAGGAAAGCAGAACTTGCCACATGGAGTAGCGGCAAACAGATCGGGCCATAATTCAGGATATTACCTCCTTCCTCTTTTTTCCCTCCACTTTTTATTGCTGAGCAAAACATCATATATTATTTGATATCCCTTTGGTTGATATAGGTAAACTGTCTCAGCTGTGTCCTGTCACAGCTTCTCATGCATTCCCAGAATACTTGCTGGCTGGGCAGTATGAGAAGACAAAAAGTCCTTGACTTAAAGTAAGCACTGTTCAACATCAGTATGTTATCAACACTGTTTTGATCACAGATCAAAAACATAGCACCACACAAACTGTGATGAAGAAAATTAGCTGTATTCCAGTGAAAAATGGTAAAATATTTAAATACTCTCCTGTAGCTATTGCATGCAAATTTCTGATACTACAATATGTGGAATAATTTATTAATATAGATTATAATACTAGATTTGTATTTGAAAAAAAAACATGTAAAAATTAATTACACAAAGTTGTTCAAATTCCTTTTAAGGACTTCACATCTTCAAGAGAAACAGCTATTTTTATGATCTTCATAGTATACTGGAAAACTGGATTGTATTTCTGCAGTAAACATGGTTCAGAAAAGATACACTGTATACTCAATTTGAATTATTTTCAACATTTCTATATGCATACCTTTGAAGTAATTTTTTAACTGTAAATGGAATTATAATGGATAACTCAGCTAATGCAGATGAGGTTCAGAAATTTAATGTTAATGGTATATACTGGACTTAAATACAAGATTCTACATACTATCTTGGCTTTTTTTTTTTTCTATTTTTGTCTGTCAGAGTTTGATTGATATAGTGCTTCTTAGCTTGCATCTTACACTGAAATTTCTTCTTAGATAGAAGCAAAGCTTTCTTACAATCTATTATGAGAAGAATGGGGATTTCAGGTACCAGTGTATCAATGTAAATAATAGTATTTGTGAAAACTGGAGTACAGATATGCTCCACATACCAGTCAAAGAAGAGGTTTTAAAGTATTCCCATGTAATCTTTTCAATAATACTTGAAACATCATATGAAGTGATAACAGAGACACTATATATAGTAAATTGCTAGCATGAACCATTGAGACCAAAGTTAAATTCACAAAAGATAATTTTAGAAAGTCTGCCCAATGAAATCTATAACCCTAACTTGTATTTTATACTACTTTTTACAACAGAGAGAAAGAGAATGGAAATGGAATTTGTTACAGTGAGTTGAGAGCAAAAAAAAAAAAAAAAAAAATGAGCTGAACGTTTTTAAGTCTTAGAATCATAGAATATTTTGAGTTGCAAGGGACCTTTAAAACCAAAACGTTCCAGCACCCTTCCCCAGGCAGGCACATCTCCCACTAGATGAAGTCCCATCTAGCTTGGCCTTGGACATTTCCAGTGATGGGAAATCCACAACTTTTCTGGGCAATATGTTTCTGTGCTTTACTGCCCTACTAATTTTAACCTGTTACCTTTTGTCCTATCACTTCTGGCCTTCATAAACAAAACAAAACAAAACAAAGAGAAAAAAACCCAAAAAAACTCCCTCCCTCCCAAAAAAAAAAAAAATTAAAATCTTCAACTTTCTTATTATCTTCCTTTAAAAAATTGAAAGGCTACAATAAAGTCTCCCCAGAGTCTTCCCTTATCCAGGCTGAACAACCCTAACTCTCTCAGCCTTTTCCAGTAGGAAAGGTATTCCATCCCTCTGATCATTTTCATGGCCTTCTGATGAGTCCACTTTAACAGATCCACATTTTTATGTCCTGAGTACCCCAAAAATGGATGCAGCACTCCAGTTAGTGTCTTACCAGAGCAGAGTAGAGGGAAAGAATCACCTCCCTCAACTGGTTTACATTAACTACATTAACATTAACATTAATTTATTTACATACATTAATTTACATAACTGCCACATGAGGTTTACATTACTCCACTGCACAAGTCTGTTAAGGATACTCTGGATGGCATTTTTCCTTGTATAATATCAACTACATCACTCAGTTTGGTGTAATTTAATTGTAATATGTAATTGATAAATATATTAAAAAGTATCAGTCCCAATCCCTGAGGAACACCACTTGCTATTGACCTCCATTTGCACAGAGAGTCATGGATTGCAACTTTGGATGCAGCCATTCAGGCAGTTCTGTATCCACTAAGGAGTCAATCTATCAAACCCATAGTGATAAGTATGTTGTATGAGACTGTGTCAAAATCATACCAAAGTCAAAACCAAGAAACAGTCTTGTCATGTTTTCTATTCTATTCCATTTCATTCTATTTCTATTCTATTTCCTTGTGTCTTTCTTAAATTAGAATAATGTTGACTTGCTTCCAGTCAGTGGGGATGTCCCCACTCATAAGACTGTTGACAAATGATTGAGAGGTCCTGCCATAACACTGTCTAGCTGATTCAGTACTTTGGGATGAAACCCACAAGATCCCATGGACTTAAGACATTCAAGTAATACAGCTGTCCCCTTAAATTTCTGTGTCCACAATTGGAAAATCACTTTTTCTGCAGTCATGGTTCTTCAACTCAAAGGAACAGAGAGCCCAAGATCTGTCATATGTATTAAAGACTGAGGCAAAAAACACATTGAATACCTCTGCTTCTTCCGCATCCCTGTTTGCCAGCATCTTCACCAATTATTGGTTCAATGTTTTCCTTGGGCCTCCTCTTGTTACTAACATACTTTAAAAATCCTTCTTTGTCATCTGGCATAACAATAGCTCATTTCAATTCTAATTGAGCTTTGGTCTTTCATATCTTTTCTCTGTGTGTGCAAACAACAACTCTGCAATCGTCTTGCAAAAGCTGATTTTGTTTCTAGATATCGTCCAACTCTTTTTTCCTCCTGAGCTCAAAGGGGAGTTCTCTGTTCAGCCAAACTGGTCTTCTGCCCCACTTGCTTGTCTTGCAACATAATAGGATTGCCAGCTCTTCTTCTTTTAAATGGTCGTTCTTCAAAACATGGACCACTAAGTCCTCAAAAGCAGAACACCAGGGAATGCAGCTAAAGATTCTTGGACAACACTTCCCTGGTGCTCAGAAGTAGGAGGACGCTATGAGAGCACGAAAGACAGATTGCCTGTTGCAGAACTGAAATAAAGTGAAATCATGGTGAACACTGCGGAATTCTCTGCTTTTTCTTTCCTTCACTGCTGAGACTTGGAAAGTCACTGAGTGCTGGAAAGCAATCCCTGAAGTAGGTTGTTCTTTGGTCATGTGTTTCATAATTGCTCATCACCCTGACCAACACAGAGCCAGTTCCTGAAGCATATCCACCCTGCCAACTTCTCTACTAGATTTAATGCTGAGCATGGTGCCATATGGTATGGAATATCCCTCGAGTCAGTTGGAGTTAGCTGTGCCCCCTACCAACTACTTGTGCACCTAATGGTGGGATGGGGTGAGAGGAGGAAAAGGCCTTAACATTCTATAAACACTGCTTTGCAATAGCCAAAACATCCCTGTGTTATCAACAGTGTTTCTGCAAAAAATACAAAACATAGCCCCATACTAGCTGTTCTTGAAAAACAAAAAATTCTATCCTGGCCAAAACCTGCATGGAGGAAGAGTATTAAAAGCTTTATGAAGATCCAGAAAGGCTACAACCACCATCTTCCCTTCACCCACTGGTGGGGACCTGCTACGACGCAATTATTAAAATTATTATAGAGATCCCTCTGCCTGAATTAATGTACAAATGAAACCATATGCAAAAGTCAATATTTATTTTATTTAACAGTAAATGGGCGGTTTAAGGAAGGAGTGAGAGATATAGGAAAGAGAGACAGGAGAGAGGAAAGTGACAGAGAAACAGATTATGTAAGAAAAAGATATCACCACTCCATATATTCTGACCGTGTCCCATTGGTCCTCTTTTTCTGGTCTTCATGGTGTTTGCAGACTGTACCTGTTGAGTGATTGGTGGGGAAAGAGTCCACAAAATTCCCATTTAATGACATTTATGTTGTGCAGAGGCTAGGTGGAAATGTCCCCTGCACCTCCCCTGGATGATGTAATATTGGATCATGAGACATTTCATGAGTCTTTGACACTTTCTAAGATGTTTCGGCTGTCTCTTATGTCAGTGTAGTTGAATCAATCATGGCCCATTATGGTCCATCATTTGAGATGAATAGTTCAGGCCAGGTGTGAATGTCTTTGGTGCTTCCTGGAGGGGTTTTCACAGCTGAATCATCAGATAAGGAAAGATATTAGCCTCATAAGAAGAACTATCCCACCTCACAGGATTTGCCTCTTATGAACCTCTTCCCTTACCTGGAAATCCAGTTCTTATATTCAGGTGTGTACACCCTTCTTCACCTGAGAGTCCACTCTGTGTAACATTAGCAAACTGGCATCCAAATGTCTGAGCCATTAACACCAGTCTTTTACAGCACCTGAGCAGTTACTGCAGGTGGATGAATGTTAGCAGTTCAATCTCTTACACTTGTGGATGCATTTTTCTCACTTGACTTGGGGTGGTTGGACTAGTATCACCTTATCTTACCTCAAGGTTTGTCTCCAGTCCAAAATAGTAGGCATATTCAGAGAGGGGTAGGCTTTGGTAGATGAGCAGCTGTTTCTTTGCAGTTTGCTATAGTGGACAAAAGCCTTTTGGTGACCTTAACAGTTTTTAAGCCATTAGCCATTTCAGTCTCTGACATGACCTTATCATAGATTCTTATGATTAATTTTTTTCTTTTGTTTAATCTATTTGGTTTTAGTTTAAGTGGATGTAGTATCAGATAAGTAGTTTATGATATGTAGAATAGCATAAGTTTATGTGAAGATGAGTGCATGAAGTGCTTTAGAGCCCCCTTGTAAACATGAAAGAATGACAGAGACCTCAGAAAGAGAGTACTGTATTACATAAAGCCACAAATGTGTAGTTACTGTAAAGAGCTCTGCAACAAGAGCAAAGTCATAAAATCCACAGATTTAGCAAGAGGAAATGTCATATACATATGTATAAAAACATAAGTTAAAGTTGCTCTAAATATATACTGGGATTTTTTGTCCTACCTTTGAATTCATGATGTAGATAAATTTTTGTTACATTAATGTACTGAATGGAACATTGTCTTAGAGCTGATAGTAGTATTCTTTGATGCATGATTGAACCAATTCTGTTGTTTTTACTTCCTTTAAATCATTAAGACTTAAATGAAACCTGCTCTTTACAGATGTGTTATATTCTAGAGTACCCATAAACATCAACTTCGATACCATGTTTCAAATGTCTTTTAACAAAAATATTCACCTTGTTCTATGAAACCCTACAGTTGAAGAAATACTTTTAGGCTACTAATTTGAAAGCTCATGTAATATGTGATTTACTTAGTTACAGGTTTCAATAAATCTGACTTCGGTTTCAGTTTAGGACTGAATTAAAAAAATCTTATTTTCCACGCTGACTCAGTGGATCCTGTTGTTGTGGGTTAGGGAAGGGGTGTAGGTTAGCCGGTGAAATGGGGGAGAGGAGTGTCTTTTAAAACTTTTTTTTGTGTTTTCATGAGAGAGCAGGACAGGAAAAAGGGATGGACCCTGGCGGATCACAGCATGCAGGCAGGTTTGCTCCCATCTGGAGTGGCTGCTGGGCGGCAGTGCAGTGCAGGGTCCCCCCGGCCACACACAGCCCTGTGAGCGAGCAGTGAGCGTACCGTGCGGTGGGGTCATGCGTGGGGCTGGTCCGACCCACGCTCGCCATCATGGCGTGGCAGGTTGGGGCCAGGAATGACCCCTGCTGTACCTACCCTGGCCCATGGCCCTGGTTAAGGCTGGGAGTGGCTGAGCACGCCCGCTCTGGTCTGTCGGTTGGTGCATCGTGGGCACCCAGCAGCCATCATGCATGGGCATGGCAGAGGGTGAGGGCCAGGCCGGTGCAGCGTGGTGGTGGAGAGTGAGATTTGAATAGTAGTGCCATCTGCCCCACCAGTGCCACTCGGGTGGTGCTCATGGCAGCCACTCCACTCCTTGTGGGTACGGCCCTGGGCAGCAGGAGCCAGGTGGCAGTGGTGCAGCAGCCACTGCCAGTTCTTTCTCACTGCAGCCCGCACTGTCGCTGGACACACCATGGTTCAGAGTGTGCCATGCTGGCTCCCGCAGGCTTCCCGCTGCCGGGCCTGCACTGGATACAGTGTGGCTTGGGCACAATGGAAGTGGCGGCAGAGCGGCGCTGCTGGCAGCCAGACCCCGGTTCCAAGTGGCCAGCGGGGGAGAGCCCCAGCTTGGCGCCATGGCACAGGATAGTCCCACAGCAATGAGCTCAGTGGCTACTCTGGCTGCCCTGCACCCAGGTCCCTGCACTGCTGGTGGAGAGGCAAGCGGCGGCGGCCCCTCCCATAGTTGGCAGCAAGCTCCCCGTGGGCAGTGCTGCCAATGCCTCCGGGCACCCGGGTCCCCACAACACTGGCAGTGGTGGCTGGCGGCGTGGCAAGCTCTGCCACAGGCATTTTGAGCAGCAGCCACTATTTTGCCCTCTTAACAAGGTCCACAAAGAGAGCGGTGCCCAGTGCCCATCTAGTGAGGCTACCAACCAATAGGAAAGTGGCGTGCCCTAGAAGAAGAGTCCAAGAAAATACAAGAACAGGCACATTATAAAAGGATCAGACACAGATGTCCTCACCCCTTTTCAGCTTGGCTCTCAGCTCAGCTCCCTCGGCTCGGCTCCCCTTTTCTTCTTGGCGTTCTCTCTTGACTTGGGCAGCGGCAGGGCTCAAGCACAGCTGAGGCAGTGCAGGCAGAGGACCACACAGATCCAAGCAGCAGCTACAGCAGTGTGGTATCTCTTCCCCTTGGGGTCCCCCAGGGTTTTCTTTCACTGTCTTGATTTTCCAGCAGCTCCAGAGCGGTAACCTCCTGCATCACCTCCCCAGCACTGTGGCAGCATTCCTTCCTCTCCCTCCACAGCCCAGCAGCTGGCCCAGAGCAGAAGAGTTGTTTTTGTTTCCTTTTTGCATGTTATTTTTAGATTATAATATGTAATCAATAAATTACTGTGTTGTTGTAGTCTTCTCTATTACGGTCTCACGTCATTTAGTAATGCCCCCTAGTGTCCAATCCAGGACACCTCTATTTTACGGCTACATTAAATGTAGTGTCTATATAGGAAAATAGCTAATCCTATCTCCTTTCTATTTACGATTAATCCTTTCTGACACTTATGCAATTAACATCTCCTCTCTCTCCTCCTGCTTTTGAATTCTAAAACATTGTATTCAAATTACTCATATTTATATTTATTGATATTCTTGTGAAGCAGTTGATATAGAATTTGTACACCTTCAAACTTTTGACAGGTCAAAGAGAAAGAAAACACATCTCTGTTTCAAGAGTTACTTGTGAATATTTGAGCAGATGCTATTTTGGTAATAATTAATTTTATTTTAGTCTGTATTTTTGACAAAGAAACTTGTATCCATTGAGTTTAATGACTGCAAAACCTGAAGTCTTATCTGCTTTGCACATGTATAAATATCACAACTGTGGGTTAGTAGGATTCTTTAATACATAAGGACACAGAGTCTTTATCCTCTAAATTTCTCTACTATATGATGGATAATCACAAATAACACATGAATCTCCACTAGCAAGTAAACTATGGCAAAAATCACCACTAGCAAGTATACCTATGTATAATAAACTATATATATATATATAACTATTACAAGTTACTATCGGCATTCATTGATACAGTATCAATTAAAAGTATGTCAACATTAATAATAACAGTAATCAGTCATTTTGCAACAGCCAAGTAGGCATATACCATTACATAAACTTAGAATTAGTGAAGCAACTTATTGACAATATTACAGCAGATATAATAACGTACTAACAGGGAGATAGATATCACTATCAAGTGAATTAGACAGATTTCAGAAGAGGAAAACAATCCCAAAGGGAAGAACAAACTGACACCAGAAGAGGATCCAACAATCCCAGGGGTAGGAAGATAAACCAAATGAACCCCAAAAGTGGGGTACAAAAAGTTAACAGACAGAATCTCACTTCAAAAATTTTCTATGTCTCAGAGTCTAGAATCAGACAGGAATTCTCAGTGGAAGCCCAAGATTTCATAAAAAGTTTATGTGGATAATTAAACCTATTTAAGAAAAGAAAAGTATGTGCAGCATGGGGAGTTTTCAGAGAGAGGCAATCCATTTTGGATAAAAATTAAAGCCTTGTTATAATATAGAGGTATAAGAGGACATAGGACATACTACTTAGAGCAGAAAATAGATGCTCTTAATTTTTATTTTTTTTTTAACCTCTAGCAGCCAATATATAATGGCATTTTCTCTTCTTTTAGAGCAATTTTATTTTTTCCAGGCAGTTTTCCACCTTTCCAGACAATACATTGCTGTTACAGTGCCTTGGTTTTGTGCTCATCAGTGGTATCTCAGGATGTGTCTATGGAAGAACTATCTCAGGAAGTTTCTATGTACCCATCTGTACTTCAAGGACATTTATTGTTCCCAGGCCTAGTTTCTAGGCTGGCAGTTTCAGCCTGGAAGTCTTTTCTCTTTCAGTACTTTTCAACAATCATTTTCTCTTGCTCAGTAAGTTTCACCTTGTAACCAGACCACCTTTGCAGCTGCTTTCATGAACCAGGAGTTAAACCCACTAAGATAATGTTTGAAGGAACAGTTTTCCTTTAGATCAGGACAAAAGTTCTTTTGACTATCACAAAAACAAAATTACATGTTGTTACATATATGGCCTCAGATAACTTATTGATTTTAAGGTATTCTTTTCAGAATATGTAATGATGCCCACTAGAAGAATGAGATGTTGAAAATGACTGGTAACATGTTGGGAACCTGTGAAATTTAGAACACCTCTATTATGCTTATGTTGATTTTTGAATTTAAGGGAGACTATTTGCTTAAGTTTTATCTTATTTGTAAGATTTACATTTTAAAAACTTGACCACTCGTAGGCTGGTGTTAACACAAATACATTGAGTCTGATAGAAAGACATCTGTTTCTTTCATCTTGCTTGTTCTCTCTGTTATCAGGGATTCTTCCAGAAGCAGAAAGTGTTTATAGAGCATTTCATTTTCTTCTGCCCCATGTGAAAAGGAATTAAACACTGCTGTTGGCTGACTGCTGTCTCTAAGCCACAAGTACACAATTTGGGCCTTAGTCTCTTTCAGATTCCTTTCTTTGTGATTCATTGTTGTCCCCAGGTGCCATTGCTGACACTGGCTTGCCTGTGGCTATACATTCCTCCTACATACAGTTTGACACACAACCTATTGTCTGTCACAGGCTTGTTCTTCACTAACATTAACTACAGCTTGTCTTGTTGGAGAGGTACAGTGTACCTTCAGCTTCCTTTTACAATTCTGTACAGTTTTCACAGCATTTTTTTATTTCCTTTTGCTTAGTAAGGATTAAATTTACACAAACAAAAAAACAAAACACCTCTAAAATGTACATGGAGATAAAGTACGTACCAACATAAAACTGGAAATATTATTTTTTATATTTTAGGGTTTTTTTGACAGTAGATTTTCAATTTGTTCAGAAAATTATTATGAAGCACAACCCAGTTGCATAATTTGTATTAATATTATTAAAGCAAGTTGATGTGAGTTTGCAAAGGTACAGAATGTTGAAATAATGAGATAATATCTTCAAAGTAAACTCATTTTTTATAAGTAAAAATTAAGACTACTGACTTTTGAACTTGATTTTTGCTAATATATCATCAATATAGGAAAAAAGAAATAAAAGGAAGATTTTCCTAGCAGAAACATTCACACAAGAGCTTACTAAGCATTTTTAGAATTTTTGATCTCTCAGGGAATTAGTATTATGTAAGAAATAATATAGTAATGAGATATTACCAACAAATCAAGTTTTATAAAAATAAAATATATCTCTCAACCTTCATTTAATGTTATGTGGTAGGGTTCCTATTAGTCTGAAGTAGAAGTATAAAATTGTTCATAATTTTTTTTAAAAAAGTCATAAAACTTCACACATTTTTCCCTAAACAACATTATTTACATATTTAACTAGCCCTAGTTATCATATCACTTAATTAGGATTCTTATTTTTTTAATTCTTTATTTTTTTCATTCTGAAAAAGCTATAAATTTCAGAAGTAGTGAATATTCATTGCATTAAGAAATTTCTCAAATCTGGCAAGGTTTGTTGTTGTGTGTTGGAATTCTAAACTGCCTTCTAAATTATTTTCTATTATATTATTAAACTTCCTTGAAGAGAAACAAGTATTATAATGGAAACGGAGTGTCTTTTCACCCATGATAGAATGAGCTTGTGTACGAGAAAGTCTTCGACAATATTTTCTTTTCATTACCAATTGCTAATTAGTCCACTGAACTTGTCTATGTGTGTTGCTGTTGTCATGCTTGAGTGCTCTTAAAAAACATCAAATATCAAGCATATATGTTTGATGTCTGATAATTAGGTAATGTTGTACTCACTTAGAATAATTGGTCTGGAAACATATAATTATTTCTTATTCTGAAAGTGTTAGAGGTACTAGGTCTAAATGCACCTGATTTTTTGCTAAGTTGATTCCAATTAGGCTTTAAGTGAAATGATATCTTGCAGAAGCTGGCAAAATTAAGTACGTTTGCATGGGACAAGGGTATGAGAAATATTAGCTTTAAACAGAAGCAGAACAGTGGATGGAAGGCTTCCTAACTCTGGCTCTACTAAGACTAGGTAATAAATTTCTTGTCTCTCATGCAGATGTCTCCTCCTCTTGCCTTCACTTCTTCCTCCATATGTTCCTTGGTTAAAACTGCAAAAGAAATTTACTAAATAAATAGCGGAATCTCTTCTTGCAACAATCACTTCTAGACCTTCCTCTCCTTTTTTCACATCATCTCATTTCTCCTGTGGTATTTTTCCTACTGCTTTTACTTTCCACTTTTATTTTAGTTGGTCCTGTTCTTCTTTACCCTCATTCTCTCTGTTCACTATACACATACTTTAGGTATACCTCCAATGTACAACTCTCTTTCTAGTCTATATATGTAAATTGTATGTTGCTTGAGCAGTATGATCTGTGCTGAGTTGTATACACAGTGTGATCTGTGTATAGGGTGTCTAGAACAATGTAATTCCATTTTTATTAATTATTAATTTTTATTATTTATTAATTTTTATTATTAATAAAATGTATAGTCAAGAACAGGCAACATTAGTAATCACACAAACAGCTAATTCAACCACATAAATGTTAGAAATTATGAAACCTTCAACCTGATACATCACTGGTAATTTACTAAATCTTCAGTTACTGTTAGTGTAGGTGTGACACAGGAAAATGGTTTAGTGATGGACGTGGCATTGTTATATTATCAATTAGAGTCAGTGATCTTAAAGGCCTTTTCAAACCTCAGTAATCCTAATTCTATCTTTAGCTACTTTACCCCGTGAATTGAAATATGGTGGAAGTCAGAAAAATATGACTGTGACTTTAAAGTCACACATAGAAGAACATTACCAAAACAGACAGTGCTCATCTGTTGAAGGAACAAGGAAAAAACCCAAGAAAATATCCCTACAGATAGTGCCACCTGAATTTCAAGAGGATATTAATGAATCTGTCATTGTGTCTTGGGCTAAACTTATGCATCTGATCGAAGTTCCAGCTTTGTTTACTAGGTATTTCTCTTCAAAAATGTACTCTAAATACACAGCAACATATTTTTCCTATCATAATATGTTAATTTTAAATTACTAAAATTTTTTCCAGAATGGAAATAATTATTTTTGTGTCAATTTAGTTATATTTTGTTATTTTAACTTTGAGATATACCCAGAAGACCTTATTACAGCCTTTCAACAAAAGGGGCTTATAAGAAGGATTGCAACAGGACCTCTTGGTAGGACCTGTAATGGTAGGACAAAAGCTGATAGATTTAAACTAACAGAGGAGGGATTCAGATGAGCTACAAGGAAGAATTTTTTTTTCCAGTGAAACACAGGAACAAATTGCACAGAGAGGTGATAGATGTCCCATCTCTGGAAATGTCCAAGGTCAGGTTAGACAGGGCTCTGAGTAATCAGATCTAGTTAATGTCCCTGTTCATTGCAGGGGGGGTGAACTAGATGACCTTCAAATCTTACTTTTGATTTAAAAGTCTGTGATTCAAAGTAGTATGTGGAAAAATCACAAATCCTAAACAACTGGTAACTATTTCTTATAGTTTAGTATATCATGTATTATACACTATGTATGATACATATGTCTTACATAACAAAATTTGTGCCATTTTATACATTGTGTATTATTTGGTTTTCTTAACTTTAGATAACCCATTTCAATGCAAGTATGAGTAAAAGCAAAAAGTATTTTTGTGTTGTGCATAGCTGTGAATAAAGATGATCTGATACTCACGATACATATACAATGATGTATTTAGAAGACTGAAATGAGGTTAATATGAACTTCACTTTTGCAAAATATTTTAAAATTTATGCAGTTTTCATACAGGTTTACATGGTTGTAGACAATCTGTATCTTCTGCATTGATGTTTTATTTGAAAGAACAAGATTTGTGTTATATGGGGATTTTTTTTTTTTATGTTAATTGGTAGTTAAACATTTAAGAGAAAAAAAAACAAAAACATGCAGGTTGCAAACTTGCTTTTCTAACAGTAGAGATAACTAACAGTCAGCAATTTTTGCAAGTATTTATGAAAGATATGCACATTGTAGATCCCTGTGAAAGAGCAGCAACTAGGGACTTGAACCAGTATATGTAGATATCCATGGTATCTTACCTTTACTAGAATGACTTTATCACACTTCCCTAACTGAATTGATTTTAAGTCTTACAGCTGAGTTGAGGACACAGACTCCGTCAGCTTTATCTTCCAGCAGGTGGACTGACTTTGCCAGTGGAAAAAGATCTGTTTGCAGATCAGATAAGCACTAAAACCTCTCTTTATCTTAGATTACCAGCAAGTCATAAAACTAACATAATTTGTCTTATTTCTTGTGCCAAATAAATGCTATGCTAAGTATGAATCCCTGAAAAAAATCAAGGGGCATGCAAAAATTCTTTGATAAATAAACCATAGACCATTCATTGTGTTTGTAAATAAGAAACAGGATGTTAGATTAAAGAGGTTTAAGTAAATAAAAGGGTCACATGTATTTTAGTAAAGTTATTAAATGATATATTGAGGAACACAAATTTCACACCTTCAGGATGGATCCCGTAGCCTTAAATCTATGGATCGGAAAAAATTTAGGAATTCATGTTCACATGGATACTGAATACAGTGAAATACCTTTCATAAGAGATCTGAGGTTGAATATTTTATTTTTCGTTATTAGTAGACGGATAACTTAAATTAAGAAGGGATTAATGGGAAAACACAGGAATACAGGATCCAGATATAATGTCCACACTTCAAAAAGAGACACTGGAAAACTGAGTTTAGAAGAGAGCTACAAAAATATTCTGAGAAATTGAAAGTCAGGGCTCTGAGTGCACAGATGGGCCTTAATATTCAGAGGAGGCTATTAGCCTTAGTTTGCCTCACGTGAACACTGTTCTAAACATACACATATATAGCCATACACACCTGTCTGTGTGCTCAAAGGCTCAGGTTCATATCTGAATACCAGGGGCCTGCCTGAGCCCTGATGTAGGTGTCCCTGAGCTCAGCCCTGCTCCTGCCCATCCTGACTTGCTGACTGCACTCCTCAGACTGATCTTTGACCTCACTCATTACCTTGCATTTGTCCAGTGATGGCTGTTCTACAGCAGGATGAACTGCTGTGGTCACTCTGCTCTGTTCTGCTCTCCTCTCGGGGTGGCACTGCCTTACCTGCCCTGGGGCCATCCTCCCATTCTCACACTCCTCCCTTAGGAGCAGCCCTGTTATTGATGCTTCATGATAGCTATTGGCTTACTATTTGAGACAAAGTTTGGGCTTTTTTCAAACTAGAAGGAACTTGACCAGTATTTAAATGGAGACATTTCTCATTTTATTAAATGTGTTGAATAAGGTATAAAATCTGTAGAAGTTCAAACTACATGCTTTAATAAATTCCTTTTTTTAATATATTTTTTTATTATTATAGAGCAGCCATAGGAACTGCATATAAAATTATTCTCTTTTTTATCACTTAAAATGCTGAAAGCCCACTGAAAAGGTATGTAGTAAGTCAAGATTACTGATTTGAGTGTGTAACCTCACTAAATCGTCTAGTCTTTCTTGGTCAGGATCAAATGAAATGGTTATCATACTGTTCTCTGGCCTCATAAAATCTATTAAATAGCTCTAATAATGTTAGTAGTGTGGAAACTAAAATGACAAATATGATTTAATATATTTATTCAAGGATAAGTGTAAGAGTAATAGTAAAAGAATAGTCATTCTCCTAGCTTATACATTTGTCTAGGGAGTAGAAAAAGCTGTGATGACCATGCAGAAATTGTGGATGATGTTGTAACGTAAACATGATAAAATCAACAGTCATTGCAAAATGAAGGGCATGAAGTCAAGAGCAAGAAGGCCTGCTCTTTTAGCAGTTAAAAAGATAAGAACTTAACATTTCATTCCTATTCATAAAATAAAATGTTTAATGTTACATAATTTAACATGTCTGACACTAAATACACAAGCATTTGAAGTATTCTCTCTTGAGTCAAGAAGTTGCACAGAGTATTTCAGAAACCATTCTGTGTGTCTCTATGAATAAGATTTTGTGCTGATTTACCTACATTTATTTCCTCTTAGATGTTTTAGCCATCTTAATAATTTCAAGACTTCCAGATATAAAACATACAGATCATATTTACAAATGCAATTCTAAAAGACGACAATAAAGCCGTTTTATTTTCCTAAAATGCCGGTACACACTAGATTATCACCTGTTTCTCAATTTTCAGTATAAGGTTCTAATATACCGGAAAAAAGAATAATCTCTAATATGCAAACAAAGTACCAAACAGTGTCAGCCTAAACACTTTGGCCCTGAAATCTACCTGTTTATATGAGTCTCTGTTGTCTTTGTACTTCATTGCCCAAGTTTTCATGCTGCTGTGGCTGACACCACCAGATACAGTAAATGTACCAAAAATTATTATGTAAGTTTTTCAAGTGGAGTTTTACTTTCAGTTCAATAAACAAAAAGGCATACTGTTTGCATTTAAGTGCAAAAAAACATTCAAACAGAAACCTCCTTTGTTCTTCTATCCTTTTTAAGGCAAAAGAATGTCTTTTTCTTTTGAAGGATAATCCTCAAAATAATCTAAAAAAAAAAAAAAAATCTAAAAAGAAGTTAGCTGTTTGCTGTCTGTCAAAATGGTTGGAAAAAAGGTGGAGAAGATGGTCTGGACAATTAATTTTTAAAGTAGTAGTAGTAGTAGTGTTAATATTATATTGTTTTAAAATAGTAATAATAAAAATACAGATTTCCATTAGCCAGGTTTTTCTGGTTCTCATCCACAAACATTCAAAAATTATGGTGTCTTCAGAAATACAAAATTATATATGAGCTTTCTGGGAGAAAAAAAAAAAAGGAACAACAAAACAAGAAAAAAACCAAAAACAGGGCAATGATATTATAATTGAATTAGGCAAACAAAATCCATTAATTATATATTAGGAATATAACCAACTGAATAGTGTATTACTAATCATCTGTCTTGTGGAGTCAAGCATGCTTACTTGCACAGAAACACCTGCATAAGTAATATTTTGCTCAGGTGAGACAGGGACTATAAAGAGTTTTTAGAGAGTCCTGCTTTGCTGCAGAAGTAATCTATCCCATTCTAGTTATGTTGTTGAGATCTACATCAGAGTATTGGGAAGAGTGTTAAGTGATAAGTAGGATTTGGTGGTGGTAGTGACAAGAACTGCTCTCTGTTTTGTAAGCAACAGGATTCCAATGACCTTCTTAGCTAGGTGAAGAGGGTGAATTCAGGCAGAATTTCTATCCCATATATCCTTGATCAATAACAAATCTAGCAAGGGCATAAACAATTCACTAAATACCAGCTGAAGCAATAAACACCAGCAATTGAAGCTACAGTGGAACATTATGATTAATGTAAATGAGATTGCCCAGACATGACTTTCTGTCTGTATTGAGGACAAAGAGCTCAGTCACTTTAAGTCTCCAAGCTTGTGAGCTTACACATATATTAGACTCAATGATCAAAATAAGAATTAAATACATTTTTTAAAAAACATATGAGTCCATAGCAGGAATGAAAGAGCTATGATGAATCTTTTGCTAAAGAGAAGAAAAAATAGAGAAGAAAATTAAAATTCCAGTATATAACCTGATTTTTTGTTAAAAAAGAAAAAAAGATGAGTTATTGAAATGAAATATTTTTATGATTTCCAGTAAAGTTCCAATTATTACTCTGTTATCATGTCATTATGAGTACTTTAAGTAGAATTAAAATGGAAGAGTTAATAAATATTTCTGACACCTAAAGCTTTGTTGAGCCGAATCTTGAGCTGAAGGTGAAAAAGTAGACATGCCATGTTAGAACAACTTATTTTTCAAATCATTATGACAATTAATTAATTTTAAAATATTCTTGGCTGGGGCCTATTGCTATGTGAAAGGCAAGGAATCCTTCTTTAAAATCTCTTACATATCTTTATTAGTCAGAGGTCTTTTTTTTTTTTAATAAATGGTGTGCTAAGTAAATGTCTTAGTTTATTATAGATTAAGTAAAAAAGGGACAGTCATAAAATACATTTAAAGAAAAATAAGAATACATATCTTGTTGTAATGAAATTATTAATTTATAGGCTGGTGTACTAGCCATGGCTGCAGAATCAAAGCACCAGATCTTTTAATACAACAGGTGGCACTCAGAGAGACTAGAGTACTGAGGAAAGAAGCAATCCTGTGTGAGCTAAATGACCTTTACTTAAACTAGAATTTTTTCTGCCTTTTTTTT
>VYZS01053795.1:56167-73002 GCA_013400695.1 Neodrepanis coruscans
TTTTTTTTTTTGCTTAACAGACCATCCATTTCTGGGTAGTTTTCACCTCACATAATTTTAGAGATTAGTTATATTTGTTGTTAGATGTTGTATCTTTTATGTTATACCAATCTGTTCCAGTTTTCAATTGTACATAACCCTTTGAGGTAACAGTCATCTTTCTGTTATGCATCTGTTCAGTACCACCTTAGCATTACATTTTTGTCTATTCTTTAACTTTTACACTAGATCATCAACAAAGCATACATTATATAATGCTTCAATTAAACATACAGCTCCAAGGTTATCTGCTGGTGTCTTTCCTGTAAATAATAAGGATTAAATCAAATTATCAGCAACACATAAAAGTGTAATCTATACTGAAAGTAATTAAAAAAAACCAAAAAGAAGAAAATAGAAGCATGACCCATAACTGACAAATTCTGGGAAGTACAAATTAAATACTTAGAGAAAATTTTTGTGAGCTTTGGGATTTTTTTATACTCTCATGGGATCAAACGAACTCATCACCCTTTATGCAACATCACATCTGCTTAAGAAGAAGAGAAGACATTATGAGACAATTGTTGCAGTGTATGAGTCACTCTGTCCTCATAGAGTATTAATTGCATCTAAGGACTAACTTTTGAAGATTTAATGAATGAACAGTACTGTGAACAGTCAACAAATCTGACACATGCTGCAGATGAAAAATCAAGTCTTGTAATTTTGACATTCTTTTATTCTCTTAAGAAAACTGGTCTAGTAAAGGTCTCAGTTATGGAGGAGACCAACAGACAGTGGTTGAAATTTCCGCTACCAATATTTTTAACAATTATAAAATCTGGGCAACATAAGTGCAAAAAAGTATATTGCTTTCTTTGTGACTGTGCACTATTTCAGCATTTTGCCTTTTTGTGTACTTTTCTTCTCTACAGATATAACAGTATCATGACAGACAAAAAATAAAGGAACAAACTCTTGTTACAATGGCCAAATGGTTGAGAGATGCGGATAGATCTCTACATCCATCTACTTTTAAGTTTTACAAGTGTATAAATATATCTCATAAACACAGGAGTGGCCATTGTGGATACTTCTACACAGATAATTTGATGAAAGCCAGCTATACACTTTTCAAGTGAATTTCCCAGAAGGCCCCCCTGCTGTGCTTACCTTTGTGCTGTGGTACAGTTTTAGTGTGCATGAGCTGGATCCCTTTCAGATAAAGATAAACAAGCAAAACTAATGTGTTCTAAGTTTAAACATGCATTGTGCCTATGGGACCCAACTAGAGATAATTCAAAGTCAGAAGCTCCTGCAATATGTACAGTGTGGATTTCAGGTCTTCAGCCAATTCCAAATTATGTACACTACCTGCTAATGTATACAGGGTCACAGAGCTACTGGGTCAATCTGTTTTTAAAGTACCTTGACTCCTAATAGCTCATATCTATTGTCTGGAGTAAGGCAAGAATTTAATAAATGCAGGTTTCATGAGTAAGAGAAAGTGTCCATATTTCATGGCAACTACTGATTTTCATTAATGTGACATGATAAAAAATTTCTGCTTAAGAAGAGTTACAGTTTCTAGTATGATTATGGTGTTAATTAAAATGAACTGAGTAGTCAGTAGACCCTTTTGAATTTTTTGAGGTTGCAACAGTCATCATTAAAACATCATCAGTTGACACATAGATGACATGACTACTTCTTGGTTAAAAAGAAACAGAAGTCTTTCAGACAGTGAAGTGACTGCTGATTCTTTAAATGATGACCTGATTATTGTACTATTTTGATCATGTATCACAGTTTACAGTGTATAGTTTAACACAAGAGATTTGCTTACCCATTGCTCCAAAAATGAAGTCACTTTAAATTAGGTAGACTAGTGGAGAAATGCTCCTAAAACCTCCCAGAGAGATATATTACTATCTCTTTTGCTCAGTAACAAGAGCTAAACCAGGAGAAAGGATTTATGAAAATATTAGGCATAACAGCTGAAAACAAATTTTTTTCATCATACACTCCATGTTATTTAGCTTGTTTGGCTTAATCAATGGGAAAGAGAAATCATCCTTTACTCCCCAGGGAGAAAGAACAGAGGATTTGCTTCACACATACCTGTGAAGTGATACAGATGCTGAAGGTAGTTACAGAATTCAGTGGGTACAAGGCAGGGTATACTAATAATAATAGTGCAATGCTGATTTTTCTCTTTAATTATGCTCCCTCATGAATGAGGAAAATGAAAGTGTGGCAAAATTCATAGCAGGGAGATACTGTTATTATTCTAACCAATATTTGATTAATCCGTACTAACATGAGAAGTTCTGTAATACAAGCTTCCTCATATAATCCAAGTGAACATTTTTTACCTTGTATTAAAAGCAAATTCATATGAAA
Source organism: Neodrepanis coruscans (assembly GCA_013400695.1). Lineage (NCBI taxonomy): Eukaryota > Metazoa > Chordata > Aves > Passeriformes > Philepittidae > Neodrepanis > Neodrepanis coruscans. Next base: position 58,553 of record VYZS01053795.1, read on the forward strand.
TCTCTCACTTCTCTTGCCTCTATCTCCATCACTTGCTTCCCCTCCCTTCCCTCCCTTTATTCACCTTCCAGTGAATCATTGAGTTTGTTTTCTTTTTTATTTATAAACAAAATAATGATCTATACAAATTAAATCCTGAAGGGTATTTTTATCGAAAAAATTTAAAATAAGAAGAAAAGAAAGATATATAATTGCTAAAGACAGCAAAAAAAGAAACAGTTTTGAAAGGTAAGAAGAGAAGTAATAAAAATAGACTGAGCAAATGTCCTCCTTAGAGACTGCAAAAAGAAAGGCACTGAGAATATCTGCCGTGAAAATAAGCAGGCAACTAGTAGAAATTTTGACATCCATATACAGCTATGAAATCTCTTTTTTATTTGTATAGCTTTTTTTTGTTTCTTTTTTTTTTAATCTTTTATATTCATCTTTATCTCTTTATCCCTTCTTTCTTCCTCAGCTCCTCTAGAACTTAAACTAGTCTAATTTGATTGCTAAAATTATTTTGGGGCTAGTTCTTTTTGATCCTAATAATCTGCTTAAAATATTAAAATTATTGCAATACATAATGCTGGGAAAGAATGAGGTTAAAAGGTAAGTGCTAAAGAATGGTTATTGGTATGGAACAGCTACCAAGGTGAATCTGGTAAGACTTTTGTTTTATTACCTGTTCTGGTCCAAATCTTTTTCTACAGCAGATTGGCCTGATTTCGAATAGATTTCATTAAATCACACAGCTTTATAACAGTTGAGAATATGACCATGGGAAGATACCCATGCAAATACATGCAAACGAGTTGACAAACTTAGAAATAGGTTATTAATTCATCTTTATTTACTATTTATATACAAAACTTGTGTGAAAAGTGTGTTTCATGGATGAAACTTCCTGTTACAATCTGGATTAACTTCTGAATTTGTGACTAAAGGTTCTATTTAATTCTCTTAAGCAAAATTAAGATACAAAGAGATCAGATGCTGAGTTTCAAAAATGATAAATGGATTTATTGATTAACTGTAAAACTAATGCATAGAGAAAGTGGGAAAAGGAGAGAAAAGTTGGAAAAAGCATAGGAAAGTTATACCACCACGATGTTAGATGAGGACTCTCAAAGCTGGAAGTTGTGGTGAGGGTTTGCTGGAATACAGTTGAATTGTGCTGGCAGCTGTTTCCTGGCTGGACAAGTTCTGCAGCTCACGTGCGGCCGTGGTTAGGAGCTGAGCCAGGCTGCGTTGTTGGTTCTCGTCTCAGCAGGAGAGAGAGTTTTTTGCNTTGTTAGGTTTCTTTTCTCTGTTACTAGGCTATTTTACTCTGTTACTGCTTAGGTTCACAAATTCCTTAAAGATTCATGTTAACCCTTCCTTTCCTGATTCGGGTATTGAAAAGGGATATAAAAGACAGGGAAGGCGAGAAAGAATGACNAGAGGAGAGTTCAAGTTCGGACTCTCGGCTTGGGAGTTTCACGAGAGGATCTCAGCAGGTCTCTCCTTCTCAGAGGGTCTCTGCCAACCTCCTGGCTGGTCCTTTGTTCTCTGAGAGAGCCTGGCTCCTGTTGCTCACCCCCTCCNATAGATTCGGGGGGGGGGGAAGATTACATAAAAGACTACATATTAACATAACTATGTTGATGTAATTCATTCAAACAATATTTAAAATCACATCCTGTTATAAACCTGGATGCATATTTTTTTTTTTTTCTAAAAAGCNCAAGGGGGAGAGGGGGGTGAAGATCGATTCAGCACATTGTGAGTGTCAAATGTAGTGGTGCTACTAATAAAGTTTTGCTTTCGCTAATAGGTAGAATCCATATTATAAAATTAAGGTGTATAAGTATTATGAAATATAGTAGCTCTATTAATAAAGTTTCACTTTTACTAATGAGTAGAATCCACATTATAGNTACATTAACTAAGCGAGAGAAGACTGGTTATATTATAATTACTCATTATCATAGGTTTCCTCCCTATCTTCACCCAGTTCCTGCCTGGTTTCTGCTCTGGGTCTGACTCTTTTGGTATTAATTGGATTTTTGGCCTTGAAAGGTAGGAGGTTTCAGGTTAAGCGTCTTGCTGTCTAGTTTCTGAGTTTCCATTTTTGATCCACGAATACTTTGTTAGGTTTCTTTTCTCTGTTACTAGGCTATTTTACTCTGTTACTGCTTAGGTTCACAAATTCCTTAAAGATTCATGTTAACCCTTCCTTTCCTGATTCGGGTATTGAAAAGGGATATAAAAGACAGGGAAGGCGAGAAAGAATGACGAAGCAAAATTTTAAAGCACTTTTGCACTTAACACTTCCCAAGAATGATTTGGAGTTCATATAAATTGACAAACAGCAAAGCTTAACTTTATTAAACATATTACTAAATATAGATTCGGGGGGGGGGGAAGATTACATAAAAGACTACATATTAACATAACTATGTTGATGTAATTCATTCAAACAATATTTAAAATCACATCCTGTTATAAACCTGGATGCATATTTTTTTTTTTTTCTAAAAAGCAGGAAAATAAAGAATTAATTACTTACTCAGTTTTTTCCTCCTCTGTACTTCAGTGTTCTGTAGTAATATTTGCATATATAGAAAAACATAACTTTATATTCTTGACCTTTCTTTCAGAAATTGTATGACATCTACCGAATCTATTAATCTCTATATAGGATGTCATATTTGTCCTCTCAAAAGTACTGACTCTTCCCCTTACTCTGCCTGACTATGCCAGGTTATTTTATTTTTCTGACACTAAAAGTACTGAGGCACCTTTTGCATTACTATATATGAGGTCATAACGAGTAAGTAGTGCCATGTAAAATGGCTTGTGCAGTTTGTGAAATTATTGTAACTCAAAGGAGAATGTTATTGAATATTACATAACATCAAAAGTCTAAGTTGGAAAGAAACTGCTTCCTACTCAGATAGTGAATTAAAATAAAATTCTGGCAGAGAAAACCTCAATGATGCCTGGTGGACCATTTGTTATAAGGGGAATTCAACCTTCCTGATAAGCTTGACAGTTTTGTCCAGCGCTATCATTTTTGTATTGGTGGTCAAACACCTCTGAGTGTTTTAGCCAAGCATCTGGTATGACAGACATGATAGGTGATGAAGAATCCTGTGGCTGAATGTGGGCTAAGAAATATTGTAACATTGATTATTTGGATTTCAAAGGTTTTTTGCAACATTAGAAACTGATTCGTAGTTTTTCAAGGTAAATGTTATAGATGGGAAACAATGATGAGAACAGTGCCCTTAGAGTGGTCTGCATTAGCTTTTAAAAATATGGTTTGTTTTAGTGTCTATAATCTGATTCTCAATTTTATGATTTTCCTGTGTTTCTGTCAGATTTTTGATAGCCCTGAAAACTACGCAGATCCACATGAGCTTCTTTATTTTAAAGTAAAATTTATAGGGGTTTTTTTTTGTTGTTCTTTTTCGTAATATTTATTTAAATCACTAATTAGCTGATAAGGATGTGTAGAATGTGAAGGAATGAAGGAATGAATACTACATTGCTTGCTTTGGTTTTATTTTGCACTATAACCAGTATATGCATCTTTGCATCCAATGGTCCATTTGTAAAATATCCCCATAAGGTCTTTCTGAATCAAGGTTTTACATTACAGCACAGTGAATTCGTCATTTCTACTTCTCTCATTTGCTTCTGAAGAAACAGCATACAAATGTCTATTTTCTTTGATAAGTCAGGTTATTCTAGTGTCTAAAGAAACTGCAGTATAGACTCCCTAAGCAATTGTATCTATCTTTGCTATCTTTGGACATCATCAACTGAGAACTGCACTGACAGAAAAAAGTAATTTTATATAAGATCCTGAATATTTTCTCAGTGACACACATCATGAAGTAAGTTACATGTATGCTTGTAAGAAATACATATTCACATTTCTTTGTGGAAAAAAAACCAAAACCAAAACACAGCTGTCTAGATAGCAAAACTGTGTTCATGACATGCAAACTAATGAGTCTTTCTTTTTTCTTAGCAGAAATCAATAATCCAGCAGCAGCTTTGAGATCACTGTAAGCTGATTAGAAGTAAAATTGGTATAGTTAAAATGAAACCAATAAGATGCCTTGTACTGTGGTATTTTAGCAGAATAGGAAAAGAACTATTATTTTCCTCCTTGTGGAATAAACAGAATGCATAATAAGCACTTGCATCACTGCATGGAATCGATTTAACTGGAGAACAAATACATTTATAACTCACTTGTGGCTTTGAGTTCAGCAGAATTAAGAGGTGTTCTCATTACTAGTGGAATGCAATTGCAATTCTGTAAATACCTAGGCACCCTAATGTGTGTATACTAAGCTCTGAACTTCATGAAAGAAATTCTATTAATCCTAAGTATAGCCTTACTAGTTAGGAATAAGTATGTAAAATAGTGCAACTAATGACTGTTTGGCATGTTCAGTGTACACTGAGACAAAATCTCACCAGCAGAACTGTAGGGTATTATCCCAACATAACCATATTAAATTTAATATTAACAAAAAAGCAATCGCACTTTATATTTTCACAGTGACCTCAGGTGAAGAACCTCATCATCTCATACCATTTATCATGTACTGTGGCCTTACTATCAAAGAATTTCAGAATGTGACCACTTTTAGCTGAGAATGGTACATTGGTCTCAGATACAGGGTTTCCCTGTCTGTGTCATGAGCCAACCAAAGCTGTTAGGACATTTAAATCTGATGCAAACCTGAGTCATTCCCTCACTGAGATTTTAGAGGATTGTAGTCTAAAGTTGACAAAGTACTTCTATTATTACATTATTTGACTAGGAAGTAACTTGTGTCCTCTCTGCTCAGATCATCAACAGATCAAGCTCAGTTTTACTAGGGCTGTCTTACAAAGGAGTGCACTAAGTTCAGGAATCTCTCTGACTTGGCTTTATTGAGGTTTTGTAAATCCTTAAGAATTCATCTTTCTGTTTGCGAACAGCTTACAAATGGTGCTATTTGGTCTGATGATGTCTCCCAGACATTCCCAGACCTTCCTACAGTACAGAGAGCTCTGACCATGAGGAAGTACAAGAGTAGTGCTCATCCTTCATGCCAGAAAAGAACAGCACGTAGGATTTCTTCCAGCATCTCTTGACAGAGACTGTAAGCATTCAATATCAAAGATCACAAAAATGGCGGCAATGGAAATGAGCAGTTGCAAATTTGCTAAGTTAAGGCATACTCCTGTCTTTATATAGAACATAGTCACAAATGGCTTCCTCTCAAAAGAACAGTGAGTATTATTTCTGTAAGGAAAGAAAAGCTATCAGAGGATGACTTCAGACTTCCATGTATAGAATCATATGGAATAGCTGTTTTCCTTGACTGTAACTAATCCGACTATACCCCTAATTGAGTCATTTCACTATGTTGGGTGAGTTGAATAAAAATGTAAGGATTTTATTAAACAGTGATTAATTTCTTCTTGTACCTAAGGTTAAGCATGTAAAACTGGAAAACTTTCTTTAGAAAAATAGCCCCTGCATCCTGTACTTTACAGGTGAGTAACAAGAAAAAAAAAAAACAAAAAACAAAACAACACAAAAACCCCTATAAAATACCTCAACAGTGGTGGCAACAACAACTTCAAAATTAGAGGTAATCAGATCGACATACTTAACTGAAGATGACAGCCTGAAAACACAGCAGACAAAACTGTTTAAAACTCACTTTAGTTATCTAATATGGTTTGTAAGCAAGGTACTGAGAAACCTAATGATTTTTAGTGTAATATTGAAGAATCAAATGGAAGATCTGGGAGAAAATCACATTATATGAACTATTTCTCTTTAAATTGTGCTATAACTGAAATGGATTGAATCAAATAAACGGTCAAGGACTGTCCTGGTTTGGACACTAGGGAGTGCTATAAACGACGAGAGATTGCAATAGATTCAACAACAACTAACAGAATTTATTTTACAAACAAAAGCCTGACAATAAAGACACAAGAGAAAGACTGTATTCCTCCAGGCTGACTGCTAGGCTGGTCGAGCAAGGGAGGAAGGAGGCTGACCTGTGGAATGGCGCCGGATCCCATTCCGAGGTTCCTGGAAAATAAGAAAATGAAAAGAAAACCCCGGGAGCCCAAAATGGTAGAGAATACCACAGCTGGTGAGTGATGTGGTCTTCAGCCCTGCGCTGCCTCTGCTGTCAATTAAGCTGCACTGCAGCCCGAGCCGTGGGAAAAAGGCTGAGAGAGCAGAGGAGATGCCAAGATGCAGCTTCGACAACAGCCAAGCCCAAAGAGAGGGAAAACTTCCAGGCTTGCAGTATATATAGGGTGCCTATTCCCACATGACCTAGAGGCCCCTCTCTGGTGCAGGTTGCCTTTGGATTGGCTAATGGCTCTGGGCACCTCCCCTTCCCCAAGACTTCACCACGAGGCAATATGGTGGTGTTTCCCACCAAAATGCCTCATGGCCTAGGGGGAAGGAGCCACCGTTGCCACCTGTCAGCAACACAGGGCACCCCAAGTGCTCAGCGGGTGCTTTCGGCACTGGGCGCTGTCATCGAGGGGCAAAGGGGCCCCCCAGGGCACTGCCTGCAGGCGGCACCCCTGGCTGCAGTCCTGTGTGCCAGTGCAGCCACTGCAGGGCCAGCTCTACCTGCCACAAAGGCCGACAGCATCACGCACTGGTGCCGTGTTCTCCCACACAGGCAGCGGGGAGAGCCGGCTGCACCTGGCACCACTTAGCTCGGCACCAGCAGCCATGGGCAGCCGCTGCCTGTCACTTTGGGGCCAGCAGCTGCCACTCCACAGGGATCTGGCTGCATGTCCTGCTGCTGCATGCCTGAGACAGGGCGCACGCCATTCCTGCAGCAAGCACCGCAACCACCACCCCACCGCCACCTGAGCCGCAGCCGTGGGACAGGGGCTGGCGGCACGGGTCTCCTCCCCCCCAGATGCCCCATGGACTGCACAGGACAGGGCTTCCTCACGGATGGAAAAACCACTGCCATCTCCACACAGGAGCTGCTGTCCACAGGGGAGCCAGGACCAGGCAGCATGGCTCCACCGCTGCCCCACACACCCACGGAGCTGTGGGGAAACTGCAGGGGACTGGCCCATGTCTTCCCCCAGCCAGGTCTGCGTTTGTAAGAGATTTGAATCTGTCCACCCTGTTTTATAAAACAACCCCCCCTGTTTGAAAGCAACCCCCCCCTCCCTGCTCCCAGTCTCCCCAAAACCACCAAAAGAACCAACACCCCCCTCCCTATCCCCTCCTCTTAGAAGAAACCCCTTGGGAAACATAATTCCAGGAAAAAATATGTTTTAACAACTAGAATCTCGTTTCACCTCGTAACAAGGATATACATAGTCATGTGTCTGGGTCTGGATCTGTACCATAAATATACAGATGCATATATCTTTTCAGCTAATGTTAGCATACATACAGAAGTATCTGTTGAATCTAAAAAAAAAAAATCTGATCTGAAATTTCAAATCTTTTGTTCAATTTCATTACTCTGCAGACTGGTTATTCCTACATTTTATCAATCGAATTTTTAGAAAACTTATTTTGAATGTAGATTAAAATTGATATAAGTACTATTATTTTCACAACTGGCAAAAAATGTTATAAAAATAATCTTTGATCTCTCATTTACTAGGAGAAATTATATAAGCTAATTAGAAATAATTTAGCATGCATTTAAAATTACCTTTATGGAGGACAATACTGTGTATGTTGAAAGGTGTCTGCATAAGAAAAAAAAAAGAACAAAACACAAAACCCATTTGTATTCTGCATTGTTTTGATATCTATTGATCTGCACTCAACCAAGCAGTATATAAATGGATACAGTGGTATGGAGTGTTTTAGGGGTTTATTGTTTGATTGTTTAATTTTCTCCAGTTTGCAAAACTTCCCGGACTGAATTTTCTATATGACCTTATGTAATTAAAATTCAGGCACTTGCATTTTTTTTAATAGTTATGGCACATTCTTAAAGTACGTGCCTCTAAAATACCTAGGTAATAATTCAGTTATATTAAACCATTAAAGCTTTTCTCCTTTTATTTAATTTATAAAAACTCTAGATAGGTTTTTCATCTTTGAAATATCTTTGTATTATCTTGTAGGTTTTTTTCACATGGAGAGAGAAAAAAATCTTATTTAGATCTCTCTTCCTGTACTTTCATAGAAAAAGTTGTGTGACTTGAATAAAACCTCATCATACTCAAAATAAAAAAAAATTCCATAAAATTCTTGTTGTCACATTCCCATTTATGGAACTTGAAGAAGAATAAGCTAAGTAGCCATCCAAAACAACTAATATACCTTGACTGAGAAGGAAAATGTATGCACTGACTTACTCTGAAAATTTTAGATAAAATAGAAGAGCAAACTGTATAAGTTTAGTTATCTTAAAAAAAAAAAAAAAAGGAAATATAATATGACATTGTTTATTAAAAAATACATGCAAATAGAAACACAGCAGAAACAACTAAATAAGAAGCAACTCTAGATTTGTGTCACTTTCACTGAAGTTGAAAGGTTGAGTAGTCAGCCTCACCTCTATGCCCAGAAAGGTCATAGAAATGATCCCCCTGGAAGCTGTGTCAAGGCAGCTGTATGACAGAGAGATGACTACAGACAGACAACATAGCGGAATTAAACGCAGCCTCAGCAAGTTTTTGGATGACACCAAACTAAGTGATGTATTTGATATGCTAGAAGGAAGGGATGACATCCAGAGGGACCTTGACAGGATTGAGAGTGGATCAATGTGAACCTGATGAAGTTCAACAAGAGTAAGTCTAAGTTCATGCACGGATGGATGGAATGATGGAGGGATGGATATGTAGATTGGTAGCAGCCCTGAGGAAAACACAGGGATGTTGATAGATGAAAAATTAGAAATGAGCTGACAATGAAAGCTCAAGAAGTGGACTTGTTAGACTGAATCCAGAGCAGGGTCATGAAATTTATTAGACTACCTGTGCTATAACGGAAATCTGACAAAGATGGCATTGTTCAGCATGGAGTAGGAAAGGTTTTGGAGAGATCTACTGTGACTTTTCAAAGTATAACATAATATACAATATATAAATAATATATCTTTTACAATATCTATATTAAAATATTTAATGTATAATGTGCAGTATATAATGTATAGCATACAATATGCTATAATACATAGCACATAATTAAGATATAGTGTGTACTTTTTAGCATATAATATGTCTATATAAGATTGTAAGTTGTTTGACGGATGCTGGTAACAAAATTTAGTCATTAAGCTTTTGAAAAATTAGTGAAAACAAAATTCATTTTTGGAATACAACTGAGAGTAAAGGTATTTTGAAAGAAAAATATATGTAACAATTATAAAAAGCAATTTATTTGGTAATAGCAACAATAAAGAGCTAACCTATAACAATACTATTATCTATATTGTTATGTCCAGTGATAAAACTAAGTAAATGTATTAATTCTTATGTGTACATTCATCTATACTTTTAAAAACTTTTCTGTAGAAAAAATTATATTAATACCTAATATATCTTTGGAGTTTTAAGATTTTTTTTTTTTTGGTAAAAAATATTTATTTGACTTAAATTTCTGAGAAGAAAAGGAGCAGACATCTAAGAGATACAAAATTTATGCTAGTTTGTGGATGGAGACGTTCACGAAACTTATCATTGTTGCATTAAAAAACCCAAACAATCCACTACCCTACCAAACCACATGAAACTAAACCAGACAAAGCTATCATTATTATTGTCTAAAAACAATAAACTATATCTTTTTCCCTAGAAAAAAAATAATTTTCAATGGAAGAGAATAAGGGAAAGGGGCTGAATAAAGGCATAATTCTCACCAAAAATAATTATATTAGGCGCCATCTCTGTAGTACATTCGACTCTAGTAATTGTTAATGTATTTTCTTCAGCTCTGAGAATTGCATTCCTTTGCAGAAGCAATGGAGCTGTACACAAAGAGGTGCTTAGGAAGACAGTTCTATTTAAGCAAAATATTCAAAATATAAACCTTTAAAGCTCCTGTTCAGGTAGTACTAAACACCAGAGGTCATTAAGTTTCCTAGGGACCTACATTCTCTAGTTTTCTGCTTCAGTTTGAAAAGAGATCAATAATTTACCATGCAAATGCTCCTGGGAAAAGAAAAAGACATTATACCACCTGTCCCATTTAGAGGGTTTGAGATGTTAAGTGCAAAACCAGTACTTGAATTGCATTTAAAATAGAGCAATGCCTAACTATGATGATATTTTTCCCTCCCTTAACACAAACTGACATATCACATCAATGATAGTAATTTGAATAATTGATTCTGAACAGATTCTATGACTGGAGTTTAGGGCTTAGTCTTCACAAACAAGCAGGCAAATAGTGATTCATTCCTCTACTTTATCTCTTTATGGTTAACTACTACCTTCATAGTCTTCAATGGAAGACTCCATAAAGTAAGTTCGTGCTCTGATAAGGAGCAAACTTACCTGAAGGAAGTTTGGTTTATTGATTTTATTTTATTAACTGGTATCAATTTGGTATTACTGATTTAATAAATAAATGGGGTGAGGTGGTGTAATCAGTTGCAGAAGGGATTGCAGATACATGGGGATGGAAAACAGGTATTCTGAAAGAGCTCCAGCCTTGATTTTGAAATCTGCAAAAATAAGGACATGTTTGCAAGGTGTTCTCTTCTAGGAAGAGAAGCAGAGGTCCATACTATCCCAAATTGAAAACCCGAGCTTGAAAGTGACACAAAGTTTAAAAGATAGTGATGATTTTGCAGCTTTGTGATAGCTTTGCAAGCCACCAGGACAAACTAGTTTAAAAGAAAAGCCAGAGTGCTAAATGAATAAGTAATGCCTGTCAGAAAATCCTGGACAGTATATTAATAAAAGAAAATTAGTGGTTGAGCAGTCTAACAACGGTGAAGGAAAATATGTAAAGAAAATAATTATACATTCTTAGAATATATTGGAGAGAAGATCTTTCCCAGCCAAGGGGCTGAAAGAAAAAGCAAGAAAGACAAAAGGTATGTCAGCTGTAAAAATATTTCAATTAATCCACCACACAAATGCACATTCAGAGAAGAGGGAGAAGGAAAGTAGTCTTTCTTCACTTACCTGCACTTTGACTTTTAAACATGAAACTCAGCATTTTGAATTCCATCTATGTGGTGAAAATATTTTCAAAAATAAGTAAATATTGGAAATAATAGTGCAAAATCAGATTTCATTAATAACTCAGGCTGTTTGAATTTACCTTTTTCATTTCAAACTGGCTTGTTTTGTGAAACAACCTGGGTTGTTTTTTGGTTTTTTTTGCTTAAATACTATAGAAATATTTATCATTTATGTTAAATCTGTCAACTTACAATTCAAATACTTTGAATTTAAAGTTTTAGCATCATATATTTTAAATTAAATTACTTTTATTGATAGAATAATTCAGCTAATTGCAAAAATGAAGGATATCCATAGGTCTATGCTGCAGAAATGCCTGCTTAATATATGTTCTCTCCACCTGTGAAACCGATCACAGATTTATTCAATTAAAAGTGATTTTGAATAAAGATCTTTTTCCAGTGTTTCCCAGACATTTCAAAAGTAATGAATATTAATAAATACAAATTATGAACAAATTGAAAGCAATCCATTATTCTGAATGGTGATATAAAGTGTCAGAATGTTTACTTTTTCCCCAGGTTACTAAGTTACATCCACTCATTTCAGAGACTTTTAAAAGGATAACAGAAAGACAAGTCATTTCTATAATATTTATTTTTAAACAACTGTTTTACCTAGTAAGTTTGAGATAACTTTGAGATCAATCTCAAATCTGTAAACTGTCAGGTTATTACAAAGGTGTGAAGTGTTCTTTTAGGAAACGTTGATAGCTATTCATATTCAGGAAATTGTTTAACTCAAATATTAAACACTTGAAATCTTTGATCACATCCTTAGAAGAAATCCTAGATGATATATTAGAAATTATTTAAATTTGCATAACCTTGGTACCGTCTTAAATGTTATGGGACAGAAACCAACCAAGAATGAAAAAAGTTATATTTCTAGAGGAAAACCACTCATGACAGAGGAGATGAGAAAGAAAATCATGGTATAAGAATGTCCATTTTCAGTCACAGAAATACCTTACTCCTTTGACATGGTCAGTGAATAATTACCTGGAGTCCTCCTTGTTGATATCTGCCTCAGTGTATTAACTACATTATTCATAGAAATGTAACACATAAGTATCTTCATTTGGGTAAATAAGCTTCTCTGGCTTCATTTCAACCTTTTAGGCTAAGTTTGTTTACCAAAATGATGTTAAAAAAAATAATGAGAAAGCAAACAACAGAAAGATACTAGGGAAAAAAATATGAAGAGAGCAGAAACAGAAGAAAATATACAGCTACTGCATAAGTGAATACAGAGAGTCTGCACAGTGTCAATATTTTATATTTCAGAAGATCATAGAGAAAATACCCTTTTAGATTCTGATAAAGTAGATGTTTCAGAAAAAAATTTGCCCTTTTTAGAGGCTTGAAGACATTCTTTGAATTTGAGTTTGAAAAAAAATTTGGAATTTTTTTTTGAAAAAATGCTGCAGTTTAGCTGAAGGCAACTGTTGCATTGTTTTGGGCTTTTTTTGTAAAAGAAATTGTTTTATGAAACCAATATTTTCTTTCATCTCCTTTGAATACTCAATAAAACAGGAATCATGTAGAAACTCAGTGGATGCATGTAAGGAGGGAAAAAAAAAATTCTCTAAGAGACTGTAATTCTCACAGTGATACCCTGGAAACAGGAGAAATTGCCTTGGTTAGGCAAGAAATGGCTCTGTTCCTGTCTCTTATATAGGCTTGTGTTCTTTGAACAAGACATCTGTGACTGCTTTCAAAATAATATGTTCAGAATGGAAATGTTTGGTTCCTTCTTATTCACTCTTCCTTCCTCCATATCCATAAACACGGGGAAAGAAATGTGTCATATTTTTTCATATTCATCTATTCCCCATATTCATTAAAGCTATCTGATTATTTATAACTAGATAATTTCTATTTTAATATTTTAAAGACATTATAAAGGATCATTAGTTAATTATATTCATTCTCCTCCACTGTAAAGAACCTTCATGCTTCACCAGATCCTTGTCATACTTTAAAATTACTTTCTGATTTCTATTAGCATCATAATGCTGTAGCTGGGCATGTAAGGATAATAGGTGAAGTCACTGGGCCCCCAAAATATATTGTGAAGAGAAACATGTACTCAGAGCTCTTCCCTAAAAATGCAAAGATCAGATATTCTTGATATTTTCCCATCATAATGACCTGTAAAAGGTAGAAATATTTTCCCCTTGTTTGAGTACTTTTTAGATGCAGTATTTCAGAACCACAGAGAATCTTAGATATAGGATTATGTGCATAAAATTACAGTATTTGTAATGCTGGCTTCTGCTTAGTACAGCTTTAAGATTTAGCTGCAGGTTTCTTAAAAACTCAACTTCTTTTTCTCTGATATCAGGTTTCATAGCTACAAATAAGTAAAATTTCCATTATCAGAGATATAAAATATAAACAAGAAACAAATGAAGTTTCAAGGTCAAGTCTGCAGAATAGCCCATGGAAGAAACAGATCTTAAATTCCAGTCAACTGAGTAACACTACTTTAAGTAACTATTACTTTAAAGGGAAGCTACAACAGTTTTTATAAAAAGTACATGAGTATTCAGGAAAATACACTGCATAGCTAAAGGACTGCAGACTAATATCTTATGTTAGTAAATGAATTTGCCCATAATTATCCTCTAGAGATTGTGTGGGTGTTAGATCAATGGTTCTTATACTATGCTCATCACTAACCTTCAACTGTTCTTGAAATGAACTCTTAAGTGAACAGTCCTTGAACTTCCTTGATAAAATGTCATACAGGTGCTCATTTTTTTCAGTGTTAATCTCACATACAATAGCTATTCTAATTGTGTATAAATTGAAAGGTGAAGAGTTTGGTAAATGCTATTCAGATTTTAGATTAGACAAATAATTAGCTGTATAGTNTTATATTTTTCTTTCTACAGTATTCTCATTATGTTCAGCAAAATCAAACACTTTTATAGTACTTGGTTAAAGTGAAAAAATAATGGAACAACAAAGACATTAAAATTATTTGAAGAGGTAGTTACGTACAGTTCTTGTGAAGCTTTATTTTTAACTGGTTTTGTGTTACCAGATATAAACTGCAAGAAGAAAGAGTTGTAGCCTGACATTTTCCTTGAAGAATTTTTGTCAAGTGTTCTGTCTATTAATATGTTTCATGAATTTTACTGTATGTGAAAGAGTATGGATTTTTTTTCCACTTTCAGGGAAGCTTCCCTAAGGAAGCTTTTGTTCGTGACTTGCTTTGTGCTTGTTCATATTAATAAAAAATATATACACCCTGAG
>VYZS01053799.1:0-12811 GCA_013400695.1 Neodrepanis coruscans
CGCACCGGTACCTGCTCCCGCACCGGCACCAGGTCATGCGGTCATGACAGCCCGCGCCGCCCGCGGGCCCTGCAGGCGCCGACGCTCAGGTAACGGCCGGCGCGGGGCAGGTCCGGGCGGGTCGGGGGCGGTGCGGGGGGGAAGCGGGGGCGCTGCGGGGGGAAAGCGGGGCCGCTGCGGGGACGGGGCTGTACCGGAGCGCGGCCCAGCCACGGGAGCAGTGCTTTGGGAAGGGTCGCTTCGCGGGGGCTCCGCTGGTGCTGCTTGAGCGGTGCCCGGTGAGAGTCGGGGAGCGGGGCGGGGATGGGGGCTCGGGCTCTATGTGTCTGTCTGTCCATGTGTGCGTATCTGTCCGTGTGTCTGCGGTTCAGGTGCTGTGCAAGTGCTGGTGGTCACCCTCAATATCGGGGTCCTTTGGGGTGGGAGCCGTATTTACTTCAGCTCCCGGGGACTTTCCCTCTGGGTGTTCAGCCGAGCGGTGCCGGGAGAGTTCGCAGATACAGTTTGGAGGGTCCTGCATTGGGTTTGGGGAGTGCTGAGTTGAGTTTTGTTTAGGTTTATACCTTTCTGTGTTTTCTCCTCAAAAGAGCTGCAGCTGATATTGAGGCTGTTTTTTCAGAAGCGTTTGTGCTTCAACTGACTGTTTTTTTAAATAGAGATCAGAGTTCTACCATATTTTATTGTCTGCAAAATCAACGGACTTATAGTCCCACGGACTTCACTAGGCAGTGGAATTTACAACCTGAGATAAGATTTTTTTTTATGAGAAGCTCCAATATGCCCTGTGGACTAACCATAAACCTTTCCATTTAGTCATCATCTTTGGAAATTATTGTTGCATGCCAATAAAAATGTCATTTTCTGATCCTTGCAGTGTGCAGCTGTAGACATGGCTGAATAATTCCATTGTCCATTTTGGTTTGTCTCATGTAAAGCTTGCATGCAAAAAGAGTAGCTTAAATTCCAGGCAGGAAAGGTCCCTTTACCTGGTGTCAAGTGTGAGCTCTGCTGTGTTTCCTGCTTGGAATTTGTGTTGTGTCCTTTCATTAGGATGACCAGCTGGCAGCGGGAGCTGAGCAGGACGTGGGGACAGAGCAGTCAGGGATGGCAGAGAATCTTTTTTGTGGCTATGGAAGGACAGAGTTGGTCCAAATGACCTGTTCTGGTAATTCAGGCCTCCTGTAACGTGTTTATACCCCCGAGTTCTAGATGTTTGCTTTTGCCATTGTAATTCTTTATGCAAATGGCTTCACAAATTCATGAAAGAAATGCAGGATTAAAGGAGGGAACTGTTGCTTCTGTGTCTGCTGCAGAAAAGAATGAAGCTTGTGGTTCACTTGCATCATAGGTTCCCTTTCTGTGTTCTTCCTCCAGCACACAGCCATGCATTTGCACAATGGCAAAGCTCTTCATTGTGCCTTTGCTGCCTGGTGTTGTGCAGCCTGGCACAGAAATGAGTGCTCTGCTAGGCAGGATCAGAAAAGGTCAAGGTTTGTAATTTTTTGTTAAAGCCCTTTTCTCGCTTATTAGTTCCCTAACCTGTTAATTTGGAGTTGTGTGTTTATCAGTGAGTCCATCTAATAATCGGCAGCTGTATCACACTGGCTCCATCTGTTGTCTGTTGCCAAGCCCTCTTTCTGAGTTAGATTGTAAGCCTCTTTTCATATGATCCTGTCACTTTTCGTTAAGTTGAACACATTCCTGGCAGTGACTAAGCCACTTTTTGGAATTATTGTCCTGCTGGTTGCACGGGAGAACTGTAACAGCTTTTGCAACCAGGAGTGGGGTTAGTTGAGATAACTTTGCTTTTGAAGGTTGGCCTTGTACATTCCAAGTCTGTGGTTCCCAAACTGAGTGAGGAGTTTCAGATTGGTTTGTAAATACCAGAAGACTTCAGTGCCTGCAGTACCTGAACAGCAGATTTGGGAAGCCCTGCTCTTACTGCAGTGCATAAATAAATTAGAGAGGGCTGTGTTACTGTTGTGTTTCTGCAGCCGGTTCCTGGAGTAAAGGAGCTGCTGGGTCTGAAACCAGTAACACAGGCTGGTGTTTGGTAAGAGTAGACTGCAGAATGTCCTTAATTGTGGAGATGGTACTTTTAGCTGGAAAATACAAATACTGCCTTGTGTGAGGATTTATAAATGTAAGGTTTTGTCCAAGAGAGGTCCATCAGGTATAAATTCAGGCTGCTTACTTTATCTTCATCCCTCTTTCAGGCATTCATGTACTCTTTCCTTGCCTTTGCTGTGCTGGATTGTCCCACTGGCTGCATTGGAACAGCAGGAAGTTGCTCTCAGTCTCCTGTGAAGCCCCAGTGCTGATAGAGCTGTCAGCCCTCAGAAAGCTCAGAGGGGAGGCTGAGGGGGAGATTCCTCGATTGAGATGTGACAATACCTGTTGGTATTTGATTCCCTTTGTTTTTGTTAAGAGCTCAGCAAATGTCAGCCTGCTGACACCTGAAAGGCTCGAGCAGCTTCTCAGTATCTTTGCTGAGCTCTGTTTTGTTAAACAAACGTAATATATTGAAATCACCCATTTGAAGCAGCAGCTGTGTCTTGTACATGATCTACTTGAGTGATTATTTAACTCTAACCATGCTCTGTAACTCGGCTAGAGCCTGTCTGCTCTGTGGATTGGAGTGACTAAAACCAGGCCAGGAGAGGAATGGATTGTTGCAAGGTCCTTCTGTGGAGGTTTAGTGTTGTGTTATAACCCTAGAAAATGTTGGCAGTTGTTCTGTGGGCATAAGGATGGAGTGGTTTTCTGTTTGTGAGTTTTTAATGTTCTCCCCCAAGTTATATTTGCCTTCTAAATGTGTGCCAGAGTTTATGCCTGTGCCTGATGGAAATATTTTTAAACCTACAGCTTTGGCCCTGAATCCTGAGCTCTGCAGTAAGTTAATGGCTGGTCTCTCTTACTCGTTTCAGAGTTGGCTACAGTCACAAAATAAATGAACTGTTTGTTTCAGCTCAGCCTCTTGTGGAGGTTTGTTTGCATTATAAAACCATGATGCAGTTCAGCAGACTTCCAGTTTCTGGAGTGGTGGTGTAGGGCTATTGCAGGTCTCTTCTGAGGAATGCCAGCCCTGATTTGTGGGAAGCTTATGCTCTGAGAGTACTGGCTAGAGGTAGGAATTGTCTTGTACAGGGGAGATGAAATTAAAGTAAAATGTTACCTAAGTGAAAAAATACCAGGATTTTCATGTTTGAGTGCAGGGCTGTAACTAAGACTGAACTGAACCCAAAGACTTGTCCTGTAAAGTAGTCAAAAAAGACTTCAGGTTCAAGATGAGCTGGGCCAAACATGGTGCAAGTTCTGGTACTTGTAGCTCCCTAACTGTAAATATTTCATCCTGTCTTTCTCCCAAAGACAAGAAGTTTAGCTATGGACAAACCAAGGAACTTCCCCTCTCTCAGGAAGCAGTGGCAGCAGTTGAGTACAAAATTGTCAAGTGCCTGGTTGTCTTTAACAGTGTAGTTTGATTTCTTGTGTTTCATTTTCAAACATTTTTTACTTATTTTTATTCTTTTTTTTTTTCTCTCCAGGCTGATGACCTGAATTCAGTCTTTGGAAGATTTTGTTCTTTACTTTGTTTTTTGAAGCCTTTCTGAAATTTTCACAATACTACAGTGAAGTCTCCTTCCCCCCAAGTTATTATTTTGTTGAGTGACACTTGCCAGCATAATTCCTTTAATTCCTTCATGTTTTTGTAGTGCTGGCTGTTGAAGCTACATCAGACTACAAGTTTCAATAGTTAACTCTTGGCAAATGACTTTTGTCAAGGCTTCAGAAATCCTTTTCAAATTAATAACATGCATCCCCCAGATTTATTGCTTTCCAGGCTGAGTGCCTAGTGACAATATTCTGTGTCTAAAAATGGTTGTTGTTGTTAAGGCCATTTTTTAGGAAATTTGAGTTTGACATTTGAGTGCAAACATGCACTTATTTGTGAAGATGCTGGGGACAGAAAACCTCAATAATGAGTTGAAATATTTTTTGAAAGGATCTTGCTTTATATGCTGAGGCATGAAGGGGATGCTGCTGAAGTTGAGGAGTCTTACCCATTTTTATGTCTATGGAGTATAAAATGTTAAGTACTTTCTAATATGTGCCACCTGTTAGTTTGACACTGATGCAGAGGGTATAACTTGGTGTGCTGTTGTGGGGTTTCCATCTTCAGTAATTGCAGGTTTGGGCATTGGTTTTGAAAGGCAAACCTCTAATTAACCAAATTAATGCTGGTAGTAGCTGTATTTATAGTAATTTCTACATATTAAAAAATCAATATTCCCATGCAGCAAAGAAATTGATCTTGTAATATTAAATTTTTTTTTTCTTTTGATCATCCAAATGTGTTAGGTCATGAAACATCCTGATATTGTGGTTTTCAGTAATGTAAGAAATGGCTGAATAGGGCAGAGATGCATTTTGAAAGGTGTATTTCTGAATTATTTTTGTCTTGGCAGGGTGGGGTGCATTTTTCTGGTATAAAGATGTCAGAAAAAATGTTCTGAAAGCTGAGAATTCATTAGGAAATGTTTTTCAGAGTGTTTAGTGTATTTTTATTTTTTTAACTGGATGAACTGTTGAACACAGCTTCAGAGTTTTTAAGCTGAACCTTCATGTGAAAAAAAACAACTCACCCATCATCCTTCTAGTTGGCTGCAGGATTTTCAGGATAGTCTCAGATTCTGTTCAGTGCACTTTATTTTACTGCCTTGTATGGTTAATTAAAGTACCTCAGACTGACTTGACAGTCAATTAAACCTTGGTTAATTTCACTGAGAATGTGATCCTCAGTGTAATTGGCCAAAATGACGGGAGGCCCACTTGGAATTGTACCCACCTGAAATTTTCCTCTAATTCTGTGTATCCATTTCTGGACAGGATAATAGACAAACAGAGTTCTATCCTAATGATTTCCAAGGATTTCATGTAGCTGTCTGGAAACAAGGCCAACTCCAGCAGGCAAAAATGAGGGAATTGGTTACTTGGGAACCTTGTGGGATTTATTTTGTGTGAAGTCCTTTGAATCCCTTCTTTCATGTGGGATTTGTATAGAATTTTGCAAAGTTCACCATGTGATTTCAACCAAAAGGATGTGTATGTGTGAGGGAGGGGTTGTTTTTAAATAGATTGAGAAACCATGTTGAGACTGTCTTTTGTTAATAGTATCTGGATACTCGAGAGGGTAGTGAGGCTTTTCCTCCTGTTTAATGTGGCTTATCTAACTTGGTATCTTCTTTCTAGTTAGAACAGGGAAGACTGACCTTGTCCTATTTTTGCATGTATCTTGCTTTGCCTGAGAACTTAAACTTCTGGTCTTTAGTTTGCTGGGTTGCAGTGTGGGTATGATGTATCCACATCATTAGATGTATCGGGGGTTCTGCAAGCTCCAGGGTTCACTTTCTGTGGTGGGGTGGTGATACCATGATATCCTGTGATACTGGGGTGTCAGGTTGTGTGTTTCTGGGAGCAAATGCTTGTTCCCTTCCATGGAAAATACCTAGTGCATGTGGGTGATACTCTGTTGAAAATAGTTTTTTTAATTACAGCAGGCTTTCTGGTCAGTCTCTGAAGGTACTTGCATCTCCTGCTCCAGAAAATTACTTGTCAATACCATGTTTTCCTCTGACTATCATCCTTCCATAGACAGTTCTTTCTTTATCTCCTTGAAAAGTAACGAAATGATAGTTTGTCCACTTCAGATCAAAATGAATTTCTTTAAAATGCTTTGGAAAATCCCAGGTATCTTGTCTATAGCTGAGGAGGTTCTCTGGGCTATTTTTCTCAGCCAAGGAGATGTAACAGGACTTATCTTCCCCTGGTGCTTCTGTGCTTTATTCAGTCCCTCACGGCTCCTGGGGCAAGAACACGATGTCAGGAGCTGAATCCTGATCCCCTGTGTGACAATTGGCCACACTGTGATCTGAAGAGTTCAGTAAGCTCAGGCATGTGGGAGTCCACATACAGAATGCTATGGGAATACCATGATGGGGGATTTAATGGAGATTAAATTTTCATAATCAGGCCCTGGTAAGACTCTCTTATACCCACCAACATCTGTGTAGAGAGGTGTTAAGATACTGGAAATAAATGCCTTCTTTTTTGGAGAGGACAACGTCAAATTAATTCCAGGCAGTTCAACAGAGCTTATTTCTGAAAACAGGGAAGGGCTCTGTGTTGGCACAGGGCATCTCTAGAAGGTACATGGGTGTAGCAGCAGTGCTGTATGGCCAGAGGGCAGCTGGTGTGCCTGTTTCTGAGATACTTTTCAAGTGTAGTATGTTGTTCATGTTCTGTAGATCTGTGTAAATAGAGGATTAATCTCTTGCTCTGTGGTTATTTTGTCCACATTTATTTATTTTATTGCTTCCTTCCCTCCCTCTAGTTTTTCATTCACCCTTTCGGGGGGGGTGGTGGGGAAAAAGAAAAGTCTGTCCTTTTTGTGACTGTTCACTTTGTTTAGGCTTGTAGGGGCTCACCAAAATTGCTGTAAATGAACAGTCAGGTTTGGAAAAGATGAATAACCTCCTAAGTCTGAGGTAAAAAAAAAAAAAAGGTAGGCCACCTGTCAAGTTTACCAGTCCAAGCTGAATTTGATGGGCTTCAGAGTCATCCTGATTACTTCATCCTCTTAAAAAGAAAAAAAACAATGTTGGTCCCCCTCCCTTTTTTTCCCCTTTTCTTCTACTTGGCAAATGTAGCTTGTTTCCTGTGTTTTCAGTTGAACTGAAATTAATATAGCTTTAAAAAGCGTGTTTGTGGGGAGGATTGTTCTGGCAGTTTTTTATAAGAATAGCTTGGTTTGTAGGTATTTTTATAAATTTGGAGGCCAGATCTTCAGTGAATATAATGTTGTGTTCATACCAGTTAAGGAATTGGTCTTGGAATTCTCTAAGTGGAAGCTTTGAGAACAAAGATTTTGGTGCTTCAACTAATAATTTTCCTTATGTCAACTGGAAGTTGATCCGTTTTTTTATAGTTACGGATCCCTTGTTCATTCCCTAAAGTGAAATTGCTTCTTGCAGTAGCAGGAGATTGGTCACCAACTGTAACTGAAATAGAATAAAATGTTACATTTTGTGGGTTTCTTCCTGCTTAGTTGCTTGCTTGAGCAGAAAAAGTTGGAGGGAAGGGAATGAAAGTTGTTGTTACCAGTTAAATTTTGAGTTCCAAGCCTATTAATCTCACAATAGACAGAGCATAGGGTATTTCCATGAATCTAAAGGAAAAGTTCATTAGATTGCTGTCTTTGCTGTTGTTTTGTGGTGGTTTTGGTGTTTTTTTGGTTTTTGTGCCCCTACTTGGATGTTTTCTTTCCTTCCTTATTACCTTGAATTGGTGTAAGCTTTGTTGGAGTCTTATCAAACTTACTAAATATGTTCACAATAATGGTAACCTGAATTTCTTGTATTTTAGGATTCAAAAAGAGCAGAGAAGACAGCACATTACCTAAGATGTGAGAAGTCCTCTGCCAGTGAAACAGAGCCTTGTTTCCAAAATGGACCGGAGTAAGCGGAATTCGATAGCAGGGTTTCCACCGCGGCTGGAGCGCCCCGAGGACTTTGATGGGGGCACTGGGGAAGGGGCTGCATCCCAGATTGGAAGAGTTTGTACCTCTTCATACAGAGCCCTGATAAGTGCCTTTTCCAGACTTACTCGTCTTGATGACTTCACATGTGAGAAAATTGGCTCTGGTTTCTTCTCTGAGGTGTTCAAGGTGTGTGTTTATTTATTTCCTCTCCTCATGTGCATTGCTTCACTTCTGAGAATATATCAAAGTGTCAGCTGGAGTACTTTTCACTGAAGTTAACTGTTAGTCCTTGTGTTTGCTTTACTCAGGATGAGTGAGTGGTGAAGAACTTTCAGGTCCCAAATATTTCTCATCACTCTTCCAGCTGCTTTTTGGTGCTTATAATTTATTGGGGAACTTGCAGAGCTATTTGGGAGAAACAGAAGAAGCTGAAGATAATTGGGGTTTTTTTTGACCTCTCTTGTGTATTTTTGCATTCATGTAGTGTATCAAACACTAATGGCTATTGGTTCTTCCACATGTAAGTGTAAACATCTTTAATTTAGCTGGCTTATTGGAATTATGGGATGGTGCACATTCCTTTGGTAGTCTTTGCCTCCCAACATAAGATGCATGTGTTAAGAAGGTTCGTAGATGGTTACTGAATTTGAAACCACAGGATTTATTGTGCTGAAGTTAGAACAGAATTAGCTGCTCTTCTCTGTTTCCTTTGCTGCTTGTTATGCCATACTTCTGACTCAATCAGAGATTGATTTGAAGTAAGTAATAAGAGTGAGAAAATGTGATGTTGTCTGTGACTTGCTGCTGTGGATGTGGCATGTGGACAAGATCTTTTTAAATCAATTTGTCAAACTATACAAGCAACCCTATTTTTATAGAGCTGGTGGTGTTTCTGCTGCTCTGACTGTTCTGGTAAGGTTTATTGTAGAGGAACAGACATTGAGTTGACTTGCAGGCTTTCAGGCATGGAAAAAATAATTTATTTCCTTGTCCTAGTTCCTGACTTTACATGAAGTTACCCTCCCCATTATTTCTGTTTCAATGAAATGCCAGAGAACTTTATCTTGGAATATATTATGTTCATTCCATGACACTTCATCTGTTTTTTCTCTAAGTTAACCCAAAAAACCTCTTATCTACTTTCTTGCTGTAAATAGATACCCAAATTAGAAAATGAAAATTGTTTTTAAGTTGGTTTAGTACCCAAAGACATTCAGATCTCCATGTATACATCTCCTCTTCTGTGGAATGACTTGCCTTTACACAAGTTTAGCTAGATATAGGAAATTTTAGTTTTCACCAGCACAAGTTTTTCATTCATTTGGGGTGTGTAGGAGACTTTCTTTATAAAGCCAGCTTCTGTAACAATTAAAGAGGATTTCCTTGGTGTTTTCCTGTTTGTTTGGGGTTTTTCTTGTTTTCCTGTTTGGGTTCTGTAATGCATTTTGTAGCAACTGAATTTTTATCCAGACACTTCTTAATGTTAAATGAACTGATTGTTAAAGTTCTGTGTGCCACTGCAATTCATCTTTACAGCTTTTATGGCAAAGCCTCTGTGATGTGTATAATAGACTTGGGCCATCCCTAAATAATTAGGAAATACTTGGTTTATTTGTGAGAGAGAAAGTAGCTAAAAGTAGAGGTAAATTTCCGAAATTAATCAATGACTATGAATGCTGAATATCTTCTTTTAAGAGAGGACTTACGCACGTGTGTAGAGGGAAAACAACTGTTTGAGAACCTGTTGATTGAGAGAAATCTCTGATAACCAGTTTATCTTCATGTGCATAAATAAGTCTTCTAATTCTTTAAGTTTTTCCCTGCTGTTCCCACTTGCAGTGAGCTAAACTGGACACCCCATGGTGTTGGTCTGCAGTCGGTGGAGTTACTCTGAGCAGTGGTGGCAGTCTGAGTATCTGGTGTCTGTTTTCCCAGAAACAGCCACAGCCCTCCTGCAGGGCAGACAATGAGTGATAAAGCCTTTTCTTTCACATCAGTTTCGACCAAAGTCTCGCTCCAGTTTTGGTGCAGGGGGTGAGAATTCATTATGACCTTATCGCAGATGCAGTTCCAAACTCATTTAAGCAGGTCTCTGTTCTGCTGCTTTATCAGCCTGACCACCTCTGTCATTAATCCTGCTGTGCTGATGATCAGATTTCATGCAAGAACCTTGATGTGCTTCCAGGAGGGAGAGCCTCGTGGTTTGACACAGTTAAATTTCAGCCTTCTCTGCAGGCTCCCAGCTAAATGATTGAACTTGAGAAAAACCCACGATAGTTCCAGACTTACTGCATGAGTAACTTTACAAGAGCAATGAAGCCTTCCCTTTAAATCACCAAAGGTGTTTCAAAACCCCCATGTCTCCAGAGCTTTTTCAATAATGCATTTATCTGTTGTTTTGTTAGTGTCATACTTTGGGTTCTCCAGTGATTTAGCAAAGAATGCTTGGACTGTTTTGAGGGTATTGGGATTTTTGTTTTGTGATGCAGCTGATGATTGTTTTCAGTGATTTCTTCCCCTCCATCCCTTTCTGTGGAAACTCCATTTAAAATAGTCTGTTGCAGTGAATAGAAGTTGCCTTGTTCACCTGAATAGTAGGTGTTATAGAAACTAGTTTAGGAAAACTGAACTTTGTCAAAATATTAGCAATCTAGTTTGAAGCAGTAATGAAGTACTTGTTTAATGATGGATTAGCCAAAGTTGAATATAAGATGCATAAGATACAATGCAAAACAAATGTCTTTTAGATCAGAAATACTAAGCAGGTGAGTATGGGTGCCTTCAAATAAATATTTTGAGATGAAAATCAGCCCTCCCATTTCAGCATATTGACTGACAGGCACTCAGTTTGTGATCTCCTGTAACTTGAGATCCTTTCTGAAGAGCTTGTGGCTACATTGTTTTCCTCGTTTTGCACTTGTGCAGCAGATTTTACCTTTTTTTGGTGTTGCCCCCCTTCAAGCTTTTCTTAATCTTACAAGAGATTCCTTCAGTCTTGGTAATTGTAGCAGTTTACCTGTGATCCACAAGCCACTCATTTGATTATGGTTTTACATGGCTACTTTATAGTATTTCCTTTTAGATCACATTTGTTTGGCTTATTAATGAAGATTTCTAGAGAGGTGCATTGAACCCATATGAGAAACAAAAGACAGTGAATCTTAGTGATGATACAACATGGAAACCCCTGAGAAACAAATATTGGCAACGTGTCAGTGCTGGTTTTGGTGATGTATGGACTCCACACATAATGAAACTGACACTACCAGAGTGCAAGGCTGAGTGCAGGTACAAAGAATGACTTTACAGGATGGATGATGGGGGCAAAAGGGTCAGTATCCTCAGGGTATTCATGGTGAATGTTTGTGCTCCGAGGCCTCCTATTTAAATGAATTAATTCATTCATTGTTAGTTTTTATGGTCAAATTAATGTTCTCTGAGTTTCAAAACTGCTGACTGATCATGGAAGGTGTGCCTGTCCAAATATGTACCTTGTACCTGAGGTTGGGATCCTGTTTCTCATTTATTTAATGTCTTTGAGGTGCTTTAAAGATAACCAGCATCCAACTGTCTACTGTGATAGGAGAAATAGGGCTGATGTGGAGTTGTGCTTGGGGATATTGTGAAGAACACATAGTTATTTCTATCAAGTACTTGTACTTAGCATAAAACTGGTAGTTCTGTTACTTCTAACATACAAAACATAAATGGTACTAGATAGTGTATGATAATATGGCTCATGAGCACATTGTCATGCTGGTGGGCTTGGTGTCTGGAACATCTCTGACTGTGGTAGATCTGAGAGTTGTTACTGATTTGGCTTCCCCAAAGTGACTCAGAGTTGGGGCTTTTTGTACTGTATGACTTCATAACCATTCTGCTTGAATGTGTTTTTTCTGTAATTTTGCAGGCCTTGAGTCCAGTACAGAAATGTTTGGTGTCACTTTCTTCTGTTTGACAGGACTTGCTAACTAGAATAACAGTGCAGAGTAAGAACTGAACAGTAGAGTAAGTGAGGGACTAACTCATGGGACTTCAGACCCAAAGGTTATAAGTTGCTTCACCAAAAAAAAAAAGCATCTGTCTTGGTGGGCATTAATATCTGTATTAATGTCACACTTTGCCTGTGATGTCTCACAGTTGAACTGTATGTCTAAAAAATAGGGGCATTATGAACTTCTGAAATAGTTAAGGTTTGGAAGAGTTTCTGGGTCATCTACACACACTGCTACATCATCAAAGGTTGTTGAATTTTACCAGTAACTGGTACATTGTCTAGAACATATGTTGACATCACATACAGCACAGGTGTACCTCCCCTGCTGGTTTATTAGTTCAGTTCTGAAGTCACCAAAGACAGTATCATGCCCTAGTTGTTTTTTTAACAATGACACAAAAACCATTATTTTGTGTTGTACTCTCATAATGCTTGTTCTTACCATGGCACACTCATATCTTATGTTCAGTAGGTATGTGTGTCCTGTTCTGTAGCCTTCAATCCTCATTAGTAGTAAATGTTAATTTTTGTTCAGATGGACCTAAGATAGGAAGTGGCCTTCACTGCTTAGTGAAATAACATGAGCAGGGTAGTGCTACAAATGTAGAAGTTTCAAATTGTTTTGATTGGCAGTTTCCATCAGTGAGCTGGAAGTGAACAGAAAATACTGAGTAACAGGAGACCTGGTGTGGTTCCTCTGGGAGCTCAGTAAGAGTCTTCCCCATCTTGTGCTGCTTTGTCACGTACAGCTGCATCTTCAGCTCTCATTAGCCAGTCTGTGATCTGGTTGTAGTGGGTTGTGGCATGAAGTCAGATGCCTTACAGAAGTTTATATATATTGCTACTTTAAAACATGTATACATTTTGCTTAATTAATCTTATCACTTAAAATTAATGTCACACTGGGAAGGGATGTTGTGAGAACTACTACAGTGTCCTTAGCTAAGCCAGGCATTAAGGATTTGTGATCTGTTCCTGGCAGCTACTTTTGGCTTGTCCTTTAAGCTTACAGTGCGGAAGATTCTACAACCTTCTTTGGTGTATCCAGGCCATAATTTATTATTTTAAATGATCCTTTTATAGCTAGAACCTCCCAGTTTGAGTTGTTTCTACAGCTGGTCCTTTCCATTTGCTTATTGACTCTACTAGCAACTCATTACTCTGTTTTTCTGTGGCATTTAGTCATAGGAGTAAAATGTCTGTGAATGTGTGGCAAGAGGGAAGGAGATATTTGAGTAGTTATATAAATGAGCAAGCATAGAAGGGAATGCCAGTTC
>VYZS01053801.1:571-11562 GCA_013400695.1 Neodrepanis coruscans
TTTTTTTTTTTTTCTGCTGACCCCGAGAAAGTTATTCTGGCAGTTATCAGTTATAGGAGGGATAGATTTTTGTGAAGCAGTCATTTTAGGTATGTGGCTATATATACTGGCACAAAGACTCTTCAGATAGAAATTGTCTTTGGCCTTAATATCAAAAGAATTGCATTCTCTTCACTTCCCTGAAGTGCTAGAGAAACAACTCTGTAAAAACATTTTAGAAATGATTCTGTTAAAAATATTTGCTATTGTACCTTTGTAGAAAGGAATTTTTCATTTGTCATGTTACTCCCTGGCCATCTCTGGGGATGTGAACAATCATTTTGACAGAAAGTGATCAGGAATGGGATTCATCTTACGTAACTTCAGTCATCCAGAAGTAGGGTGACTAGTCTAAGCTCCCTTCCAAGACAGGAATACAGAGTAATAGGGGCACAGTGTTCCTCATCCTATCTCTCAGATACTGTTTTAGAGCAGAGTAAACCATCCACCATCAGTGCACAGTTTCTTCAGGTACACTGTTGAGGGAGCATAAATTGTTGGTTTAGGCAGCTTAAGTTAGCTATCAATTCTCTCTCCAAATGCCTCAAATGATGTAGAGAAGACCACTCTATCATGTTAGCCCTCACCTAAATGCTAACAGTCATTAGCTGATCAGTTGAATAACTCAGTATGTTTCAGTGACTGTGACACTTATTTGATGATTGCACCTCCTCTGACTAAAGAGGAAATTATCACAAACACTGTGTTATAGTGCATTATCATAGATATCATTGCTGCTGTGTTTTATTTCCCAACAATTCCCAAATTTGTTTTAGAAAACTGAAAAATGCTTCAAAGGAAAAAGTTTCTCTGAAGAAACTTATGACTATCATACATCATACCTCAAGCTACAGCTGGTTGTAACTAAAGATAAAATTGAAAAGAAGGAAAGGAAGCTAAAAAAACCCCAAAACAACAAAAAACAACCCTATTTACTTTCATCTCTGTAATTCCAACTCTGACATTAGGTTTTAAGTGGAAACTTATGGTCAGTATTTATTAAGAGAAGGCACTATTTCGGATATACAGAGATTTAGGGGTCCTTCTGTAACACCCTTTTTTCAATGAACCTGTTTTTGACAAAGCTTATTCAGGAGAGTAGAGGAGAAACAACCATGTCTATTACTAAATGTCAACAAAACAGTATAGATGGAAACAATTGTCTCATCACCTAATACTGGCTCAAACTGCCCTTGATGTTTCTGTTTTGATTTTTTGAGCACTGTCGTGGGTTTACCACAAGTTTAGTGATTTTTGACAAGAAATGTCCGAGAGAAGCCACAAACACACCCCAAAATGAAGAAAACACACAAATATCACAGTTTATTTCGTGCACACACAAAACCCGACAAATAAAGTGCAACAAACAGACAAATTAAGCTTCCCAGGGCCCGTGTTGGGATGTGGACGCTTTGGAAATAGTGCTGGTCTCTCTCTGAGGCTTCCAGAGAGATGCCGGGGTAATTAGAGGGAGCACGTGGCCGATCTGAGGACCACCCCCCCAGCAGCGCGAGCTTCCGCCCGTTTTTGACTGAAGGAAAAACACTCAAGAAAGTTAGAAACTGCGAGCCCCCCCCCTCCCTCCCCATCCTGATAGCCCCAGGAAGGGATTTAGTGCTGATGGAAGAGATGTGGTCTTTGGAACCTGGGCAATAGCTGCAGATAATCACCAGACCACCTGCCTCCCGGGGAAAGGAAAGAAAGAAAAAAAAAATCACAAAGGAAAAAAAAAACCAACAACCCCCGTCCCCTGAGGAGGAAATCTGCCTCCCAGGAATTCATGAGAAAGAATGTGATTCCAAGAAAGAGAAAAGTCCACCCCTCCAAAAAGAAAGAAAAAAAAGAAAAGAAAGAAAACTAATCACGAAAAAACATGATCAAAAAAAAGGAAACCTCTCCTCCCCAGAGGCAATACCCACCAGACTGCCACAGCGGAATTGCTGACCCGTTCTCCACGTGGACGCTAGTCCCGGTGACGACGAGGAGCGATGTTGCCACTGCTACGTCCAGAGCTGAAGAGAACAAGATGGCGGCCTTCCTCCCCTTTTATAGGAAGGTCCCGATCTGCGCATGCGCAGATGGGTCCCCCGGGCTGGCCCTCATGTCATTGGTCAGCACCCCCGGGGGCCCACCCCGTGTCTGCAGTGGCTCACAGGAAAACACCGTGGCCAGCCGGAAGCTACGCGCGTGCCAGGACAGCATATCCGGTAATGGCGGCCGCTGCCAGCGCCACGTGCTAGCTGGGTCCGGCACCCCCCCATTCGGCTGCGGCCCCGGTGCTGCACGGTGCCATGCGGTCTTGGCCCCGTGGGGCGGCTCCCGCACCCACGGCCCGAAAGTGACGCTGACCCACAAGCCGGAAGCGATGGAAACGCTAGCGGTACCGGGGCGCTCTGACAAAATGGCGGCGTCCAGCCAGGATTGCCGCGCTCTGGTGCCACTGGGAGGAGGGGGCCTCCGCTGGCTGTGCTGGGCCGAGCAGAGCCAGGCAGCACTGCCCTGCACTGCCACGGGAGGGGGGGGGGCCCCGCCGCAGGGTCTCCATGCGCTGGCGCGGCTGTGTTGAGACGAGCCAAGCCGCGCCACCACCCCCCCACAGAGCCGGGTGGCAGCACCAGCGCGGTGGGACGAGCCACCGCTCCCTGCCGCTGGGGGAAAGGGGCCCCCCTGCGCCGCGGCCGGTGCCGCCGCTGCCGCTTCCCCTGCCGCCGGGGGTAAAAATGGCCCCCGCCACAGGGCTGCCGCGGCCGCACTGCACCGAGTGGCGCTGTGCCGCTGCCGGTGCTGTGCTGCCGCCACCGCCGCCAGGGGGAAGGGGGGCACTGAAACTCGTGCGGGCACCAGCGCTGGGCAGCCCCCGGTCCACGCGGGTGGGGGAAAGGGTCGTCTCCCCCCCGCCCGGCCGCCGGCCCCACGCGTCAGGAACAAAGACCATTTTTACTTTCGGTTTAACCCTACGACAAGCACAAACGATGTATATTACTGCAAATTAACTCTTTTGGTTGCTGATATTTTATAAGTTTAGTGTATCATAGGTTACTAAGATACAACTTCAGAAGCAGATCATGTGCTAATTACACCTGCTGACAGTGACATTGTGTCCTTCCCTGCAGAGCTGAAATAGTTGAGAAGGCAAAGAATAATTGCATGTATCTTTATGTTCAATTGATTAAGAATAATGCTTTGACAAGGCCATTTATTATTATTTTGAGGAATAAGTCCACAATTAGTAGATGAAAGTCAGGACAAGATCACAGGGAACACTTTATTCAACAGTACAGTAGAGTTTCTGTTGTGAATTCTTGCCAGAAATCAATTTTACAGTGTTTAGCTCAAAACCATAATAGATATTGGGGTATGTCAGTAGAATTCTTTATGTTAAAATATTGCCAATTGATTTTTTTACGTTCAGTTACGAGACACATTTTATTATACTTAGAACAGCACCATCATAGCTCTGATTTTCTACTTTAAAAGGGCAAATGCATGTAGTGCTTTGAAATGATAATAAATTAACATCCATATTTACTCTCACTCCTTATGTTTTCAGCTGTAGTAATGTCACAGATCATAAGTTCTGTCTGCCACTAATACCTAATCGTCCAGATAATAATTTATCTTGGAATATTGAGGTGAACACACCCTACCCAATACATCATGGCTGCAGACCTGTCACATATTTCACACACTTGTTGAAGGTTCAGTTCCCTGCCTTATGTTTTCAAGTTCACTGAGGCATCAGGATACTCTTTTCTTCTGTCCTGTACAATCCTAAGTCTTGAATATGAAATATACAGAGCAAGCTGCCTCTATTGAGAATTTTCTTCAGTATCTCACTTCACTTTGAGTGAGATAGACACATAGAAGGCAGACACAAATGACTGAGATAAAAGTACACTTCTGTGAATATCAAATAAAAATCGTCCTTTATTTCTGTATAGTAAATTGTTTTATTAATAATTTGTTTATTAATAATTAAATATTAATATTAATANAGCCGGAAGCTACGCGCGTGCCAGGACAGCATATCCGGTAATGGCGGCCGCTGCCAGCGCCACGTGCTAGCTGGGTCCGGCACCCCCCCATTCGGCTGCGGCCCCGGTGCTGCACGGTGCCATGCGGTCTTGGCCCCGTGGGGCGGCTCCCGCACCCACGGCCCGAAAGTGACGCTGACCCACAAGCCGGAAGCGATGGAAACGCTAGCGGTACCGGGGCGCTCTGACAAAATGGCGGCGTCCAGCCAGGATTGCCGCGCTCTGGTGCCACTGGGAGGAGGGGGCCTCCGCTGGCTGTGCTGGGCCGAGCAGAGCCAGGCAGCACTGCCCTGCACTGCCACGGGAGGGGGGGGGGCCCCGCCGCAGGGTCTCCATGCGCTGGCGCGGCTGTGTTGAGACGAGCCAAGCCGCGCCACCACCCCCCCACAGAGCCGGGTGGCAGCACCAGCGCGGTGGGACGAGCCACCGCTCCCTGCCGCTGGGGGAAAGGGGCCCCCCTGCGCCGCGGCCGGTGCCGCCGCTGCCGCTTCCCCTGCCGCCGGGGGTAAAAATGGCCCCCGCCACAGGGCTGCCGCGGCCGCACTGCACCGAGTGGCGCTGTGCCGCTGCCGGTGCTGTGCTGCCGCCACCGCCGCCAGGGGGAAGGGGGGCACTGAAACTCGTGCGGGCACCAGCGCTGGGCAGCCCCCGGTCCACGCGGGTGGGGGAAAGGGTCGTCTCCCCCCCGCCCGGCCGCCGGCCCCACGCGTCAGGAACAAAGACCATTTTTACTTTCGGTTTAACCCTACGACAAGCACAAACGATGTATATTACTGCAAATTAACTCTTTTGGTTGCTGATATTTTATAAGTTTAGTGTATCATAGGTTACTAAGATACAACTTCAGAAGCAGATCATGTGCTAATTACACCTGCTGACAGTGACATTGTGTCCTTCCCTGCAGAGCTGAAATAGTTGAGAAGGCAAAGAATAATTGCATGTATCTTTATGTTCAATTGATTAAGAATAATGCTTTGACAAGGCCATTTATTATTATTTTGAGGAATAAGTCCACAATTAGTAGATGAAAGTCAGGACAAGATCACAGGGAACACTTTATTCAACAGTACAGTAGAGTTTCTGTTGTGAATTCTTGCCAGAAATCAATTTTACAGTGTTTAGCTCAAAACCATAATAGATATTGGGGTATGTCAGTAGAATTCTTTATGTTAAAATATTGCCAATTGATTTTTTTACGTTCAGTTACGAGACACATTTTATTATACTTAGAACAGCACCATCATAGCTCTGATTTTCTACTTTAAAAGGGCAAATGCATGTAGTGCTTTGAAATGATAATAAATTAACATCCATATTTACTCTCACTCCTTATGTTTTCAGCTGTAGTAATGTCACAGATCATAAGTTCTGTCTGCCACTAATACCTAATCGTCCAGATAATAATTTATCTTGGAATATTGAGGTGAACACACCCTACCCAATACATCATGGCTGCAGACCTGTCACATATTTCACACACTTGTTGAAGGTTCAGTTCCCTGCCTTATGTTTTCAAGTTCACTGAGGCATCAGGATACTCTTTTCTTCTGTCCTGTACAATCCTAAGTCTTGAATATGAAATATACAGAGCAAGCTGCCTCTATTGAGAATTTTCTTCAGTATCTCACTTCACTTTGAGTGAGATAGACACATAGAAGGCAGACACAAATGACTGAGATAAAAGTACACTTCTGTGAATATCAAATAAAAATCGTCCTTTATTTCTGTATAGTAAATTGTTTTATTAATAATTTGTTTATTAATAATTAAATATTAATATTAATAATTAAATATTAATAATTAAAATTGTTTATTAATAATTATGGGACTTAATCCTTCTTGTTTGCATGTGGGAGTAGGGTTTTTTTCATTTATATGTAAAAGCCTATGTTTGGAGGACTCTATTACATGCAGACATGCCCATCAACACGTGAAAAGACAGATTTTGGGTTGAGATGGTTGTAGGAAATTCCTTAATATAAATCTACCAGCAAGTAATATCTATGGTAAAAGTTCTGTAGAAGTCCAACTATATATTTCTGGGATGTAAACACATGAGAGTTCTCTAGGTATCAATTTGCTGTATAGAAGTCACTCTGAATATGTAATTGTCATATGAGTTTGAAAATATTTTTTTAATCTGCTTGTTTCTGAGTATATCCAACATCGTCTGACAACACCTAAAGGCTCTATCACACCAAAAATACCAAAACTTTTATTTTGATAAATGTGGCTTTTTTGTCCTTAGCTAAGATCTGTGACCACATTTAGAATATATCTGGAGAAGGAATAGCACATTGCTGGAATTTTCTACTAATTCCAATTGTACTAAATCACTATTATATCTGTTAGCTCCCAAACCAAATATTATTGCTTAGATTTCAAAGGTTGATTTTTGTTTGCGTTGGTTCATTACAGGATTTTTTGTTTGTTTGTTTGTTTTGTGGGGTCTTTCTTTGGTTTAATCTTGTGCAATCATGTGAACTTGTGAAGTCACTTGAGACATTGAAAAGTCATGGTGTGTTTTTTACAGACACGTGCCTGTATGTTTTTATGTAAAGCTTCACCAACTATACAACAGCTAGAGTAATTCCCCGAACTTTTGTGCTGCTATACACTTGTTCTCAATTTGTACATGTGGTAATTCCTTTTTTTCTGGAATTTTTGTTCTATGTCTGTAACAACATCCTGACACAATTCATTAAGTTATCAGAACATTGTGGCATCCTAGACGTCAGACGGGTATTTTGTTTTTCTGTTTTAAACAGATTTGTGTTGAGTAGCTAAAGAATGTGAACTTCCCATGAGTGTAATTGGAATGAAAAGCTTGTAACAGCAGGTGCTTTAATCTTGTTACAGACAATAACGAATTTTGGAAGAAATTATACAATTGCACTGATCAAATAGATGAGAGTGATCCAAAACCTTCACAATTGTAATCTATCAAAATTGCAGTATTAAAGTGAGCAAGAAAATCAGCTCTTCTCAAGAAACTGAAGTCAGATAAATAAAGAAATATGGTTTTAATGTGGAATGGTATTCTAGCACTTTTTGCATGTTTTACTTAATGTGTGTTTCCAAATTTTATTTGCTTTGACTTTTAAATTAAATATGTATCTTTCACAGCACAATCTTGAAAACTCCAAGTTTGTCATATAACCTTTTTCATTTCACAGTGTTTTCTAGTTTGGGAATGTTCATGTATATTTACAGAATATGCTGAGTTAGAAGGGACCCACAAAGATCACTGAGTCCAACTCTTAGCCCTGCACAGAACCATCACCAAGAGTCACACCATGTGCCTGAGGGCATTGTCCAAACTCTTCTTGAAATCTGTCAGCCCTGGCGCTGTGACCACTTTTTGGGGAAGCTGTTTCAGTGCTCAGCCACCTTCTGGGTGAAGAAACTTTTTCTGATATCTAACCCAAACCTTCCCCGACACAAATTCAGACCATGTCTTCGCGTTCTGTTGTTCTTTCCACTTACACTTGTCTCTTTCAGAAGATCATTTAGACAGGCTGGATTTATTCTCTATGTCAAATATTGTATTACAGTCAGAAGTTGTGAACTTTTGTTTTGGAGTAAATGATAGCCATGATTATGACTAGAAAGTTTTGTCACAAAACTTGAGTATCTTCAATCTGATTCCATATTCTGGGAAGAGTATGTGATTTATGGAAGATATAGTCCCTTTATCTTATCTTCTATGCCCTTGGATGTGTAAGAGAAAAATACTGAACATGTTAATTGAATAGAAGAATATGTAATATATAACTTGCTCTTCTGTTTTCTTGTGGGGCCTACAGGTTATTGATCTCAGATCCCAAATTCTTTTTTTTTTTTTTCAGTATAACTGAGTGAATGAAGTTGATCAATATAATTCAGAGTACATACTCTTACACTTTTGTGCAACACAGGCAATGCATCTTTATATCAAATGAAAATGCATCAACAATGTAAATAATAATAAATTTTCCATCAGTTATAAAACAAATTGCATTGAGTAAACAATTTTTTACAGTTTTTACTAGAATATCACTTCCATAAAAATTTATCTTGACAAAATTAATGATTTTGTACATAAAATAAAATTTCAACATGAAAATTCAAAAAGTTTTATTTTAAAAAGAAAAAAAAATTATGTTTATCTACCCACTGACCTGAAATAATTTCATAAAACACTCAGCTTTGCTCAGCTTACATTTTCAGCTACATGCATATTTTAGCTGAAAATATTTGCCCTATTCTCCTTCTTAGGGTGAAACAACACTAAACTCTCCTAAAATACTCCTAAAATAAAACACTCCTAAAATAAAAAGAAGCTTGGCTTGCTTCCTTCTCACCTCAGTTCCCTCCACACCTTGTTCAAATTGTTAATCGAAGAGTTTGTCTAAGATTTTGTGTAGCAACTGTGTCTCCAGTGCCTGTAGCCACGGATGCAAATGAAGGTTGAAGAGCTGACAGTATCCATAGACATGAACGTAGTTAATAAGCACATCTTATTTGGGTGGGGATTGATTGCAGAGTCCTTTTGAGGCTGGTTTTCTTAGTTCTTTACTCCCTGTGATTAGTACTCT
This sequence comes from Neodrepanis coruscans, assembly GCA_013400695.1. NCBI lineage: Eukaryota > Metazoa > Chordata > Aves > Passeriformes > Philepittidae > Neodrepanis > Neodrepanis coruscans. The sequence continues at coordinate 9,222 of VYZS01053801.1, forward strand.
CACAGAGCAAGCGGAGAGTAAAATGAGACTGATTCACCCCACAACTCTGTTGCTGATCCTGCTTAGTTTTTCTGCCTGTCAAGTTACTGGGCAAGAATTAATTTCTCCTCAAGAACAACGACACTCTTCATGGTTACCATAGGGCTGAGTTAAACTGTGTTGCTTGCTTTAGCTGTCACAGATGATTTGGCTTCCAGGAAGAACTGATATTTGGAACATGACTTGTGAAAAACCTTTGCTCTTAGAAAGCTGCCTTCTCTTTTGTTATTAACTCTATTAGGATAGGTATATTATTCTATTCCAGTTCTTTGTTTTTCAGTAATTTACTCTCTGTAGTGACATTTTGAGGTTATGGTGTAGACTCAGATTCAGCATCAGCTCTTCTGGGCTTCATTCTCTGGTTCAGCACACACTAAGAGGTTTAGTATGAATAATTTCTTCCCTACTTATAGAGAAAAGAGCAGTTTCAGTGATGTGGACACAATATTCATTTACAACAAATCTGCTGGGAATGATCTTGAAAGCATAAAGTTAAACTCTTTTGATAGAAACTGGACATACACTATTCTTTATAAGCTAGTGTAGTGTCGTGGTTTTACCACTAGGAAGCATGGTACTGACAAGAGAGGTCTGAGAGAAGCCACACACACCCAAAAAAAAAGAAAACAAACAAATAACAAGGTTTATTTTACACACACAGGAAACCGACAATAAAGCGCAAAGACAGACAAATTAAGCTCTTCCAGACCCCGTGTCTGGATGGGAAAAAGCTCTAAGGTAGCGCTGGGTTTTCTGTCGGGGCTCTTGAAGAGGCACTGGGATAATTAGGAAGCCGCAACCACAGCTCTTCCAAATCCCACTGCCAGTTAGGAGAACTCTAGGGTAGTGCTAGGTTTCTGCCGGGCTCCTGAAAAGGCACTGGGACAATTAGAAAAACAGCAAACGCCCACCCCCCTTTCCCCGGGAAGGAATATCACTGCTGATGGAAAGATGTGGTCCTCGATCCATGCTGCTGCCGCTGAAGTCGCCAATCGGCCCACGTGCGGGGGCCAAACTCGGTGCGGAGGCAAGCAGAGATGTTACCCCGAGTAGCTCCAGCGAAGAAAGAGGGAAAATGGCTGCCTCGCTCACCTTTTTATAGGGGACCAATCTTTACACATGCGCAGGTGACCCCGGGAGCGAACCATCTCTTTGATTGGACGGTCAGAGCCCGGGAACCGCCCCTAGTAAGAGGCTCTGCGCGCATGTGGGGAGCGCTGAGCCCGGACTGGAAGTGCGGGTCCCCTGTGGCCCCACCTAGCATCCTGGGAGGTCCCGGTACTTCCCCTGGGCCACCCTGACCCGTGCCGACCCCAACCGCCCGCCGCAGCAGCCCCCTGGCTGCGTGAGGTCCACTGACNGGAAGGGGGTGGGGGGGAAACGGCTTTAGCTTCAACCCACAACATGTAGCAAAGTGGAGAAAAAAATTGCACTGTTTCTTCTACAGAACTTCGAGTTTCTAGCTAAAAACATCCTTTGCTTTCCAGCTTAAAGGCTAACATCAGAAAACTCATGAACAGGGTTATTTCTCTATAGTGAAGTGCCAGAAAACAGGTTTTGGTTGGCTCTTTTGCATGACTATGAATCTTTCAATCACTGCTGAGAAATTTTCATGCTCTAAGAAATATTAACTTTCTCTGTATATTTCTTTGTCCTTATATTTGAGGTCTCAGCTTGCCTGTCTTGAATATATATGTGATTTTATATTGGGATTCTAATGAAAATTACTATAATGAATATAAGACTAATAGAATAATCTTACTTTTAAAGAGAATTACAAATGAGATCATTGAAGAAAATGGAGTCTTTGTGCCTACCTGTGCTCCACGGGTTCAACTCTGAGTCAGATGCCATCTAAGTGTTACATATGCCCTTGAAGAAATTTGAAAAGTTAAAGGATTTCAGAATGAAAATTGCCATCACTTGATTTTGCAGTATTTGCCTTTTAGACACTGGTGTAGTTCTTGAGGTACTCAGCCAGTAAATACCATTCTGCATTACAGCCTCTGCCTAAAGTTCAGGATAACAGCCTTTTCTATCTTAACATCAAAATTGTTGCTTTAACTAAGCCAATAACACATTCTAAGTCAGACCTTACAATATTTCTTTTGGGAGATGTGAACAGGGATGGAAAGAAATGGAATGAAAAAGAAACACGAGGCAATCTGACTCTACTTGAATGTTGAGGCACTCAGAAGGGAAATGATACTTTCTTTTCTTTCTTTCTTTTCTTTTTTTCTTTTCTTTTCTTTTCTTTCTTTTCTTTTCTTTTCTTTTCTTTTCTTTTCTTTTCTTTTCTTTT
>VYZS01053801.1:12037-23660 GCA_013400695.1 Neodrepanis coruscans
TCCTTTCCTTTCCTTTCCTTTCCTTTCCTTTCCTTTCCTTTCGTTGCATATTCTTTCCTTTCGTTGCATATTCTTTGTGGTTTCCTTTGATTGCATATTCTTTGTGGTTTCCTTTGGTTTGTCTCTCTAGTGGCAGGTCCTGCAAGCAATGTTAATAGACCATCCTCCCAAGAGGGTTTTCTTTGTCATCTGAAAGATTTATGATCAAAATATTAAACATGGATAGGAAACTGAACTAAAATACAGCTTAATTCTGTAGATGTATGCTAATTTATTTATATGTGGATACAACACCCAGAGACCTCACATTTCTGCTGACAGGTATAACCAGGCAGCAATTTCAGCTCAAGGCTATGTGCAAGGGACTCTTACATTCAGCTTACTATCAATACTAAGTTCTTCCACAGTTTTTGATGAGGCTTTTGAGGGCAGATCCAAAAAAGTTTGTGAGCTGTGCCTGTCTGCATTATTCAGACTATATTAGGAACTTCATTTCACCAAAGCAACTCTTAAAACATCATTAGTGGACCTCAGAAGGATAATCTAAACCACTGAAATCAGCAGTCTAGACTCTGTAACTAGACAGTGGAGAGAGGCAAGCCTCTCTTAGGGTCTGTGAGTACCTACTTTAGTTAGCAAACTATTTTTCTCCCTTGACTCTTTGGAGCATGTACACCTACTCCAGTGTTACCATGTCCTGAGCAAAGGGCAGCTTAGAACAGCTGAGAAATAGCAGACCTGAGAAATAGTAGACCCAGTCTCAGCTGAACACTTGGAGAGTAACCCTTGCCAAGAACAGCATATAACCTGAAGGTTTGCATGTGTCTTTTTTTTCCCATGAAAAATTGCAGTTACGTGTACTAAAACCATGTCTTTGCTTTTTTCTATTTTTTTCACGCAAGTTGTAAAAAATTGGCAGTATACTGAACAATGAAAATAAGAGATGTTTTATTACTAGGTAAGGTAATTTAAGTCTTATTCTTCATTTCAGGAACAACAACAAATACCACTGTTTCCAGGAGCTTATCTCCATATTCCCGCATTTTAATATATATATATATGCATATATAAAGTATTGTCTTATATCTGTCAGTCTTCTCTGACAGATTTTGGGCTTTCTTGTGCTCTGCATGAAGGAGACTTTGTAATTTTATTCAATACTTAACAGTCCTCTTACACTGCTTATTTTTTACTCATATGCAATGATGTAGACAACAATTCTGGCAATTATTAACACACATTTAAATGCTGTAATGTTGATTGCTGGTCCTCCTTGCATATCTCCTCTGTTTTAGTTGACTCTTTTCTTGGTATTTGAAAACTTCAAATGATTGGGCACAGCTAGTCTTTTTTGGGATCTTAGATGTCAGAAAGCTCAATTTTGTTTAGAAATTTTGAGCCCAGTTTGTTTATTTCCAAGCATGTTCCTGTAAATGATAACAAATTAACATGCTCCAAAAACCTCACTGCTTGTCAACTTCTTTTTATAAAAATATCTTCTAAATATACTCTGAGGTTTAACTCTATACAAATTAAGCTATCAACCATTACCATGATTTTTGAGAAGTAAAGATTTGAGTCTATTTTCTAAACTTAAAAAGTAATTTAAGGGGATATTATTTTGTACTAGGTACTTCTGAAAAGGAAAGGAAATGCATGACTGTATATAGTTCCCAACAAGAATACTAAAATATTTTGCATTCAAACAGTGAATAAAGTCCAAAATTTTTGATGCTTGGTGTTTTGATTTTTATGACCAACATTTTATCCAAAGTAGAATTCAGGTTTCTGCTTTCTCTCTTTCGCCACTTTCCTTTATTGTGGATTTAGTTCTTCTTAAAATGATGATCATGAGTCTCAGTGGTGTTTGAGAGCTTGCAGTGGTGATTAACAAAGGCCCATTTCTATTCTGAGGTGCACTGAAGTATGTAATTAAACGTTATTCTTTTTCTCCAGGTTGGAGCTGAGTTTTGAAATGAGTGGTTTGATTGAAAACTCAGCTTTGTGAAATGGTTGAGTTCTTCCCAAGCTAAAACCAAGTTCAAAATCCTGATGATACAGTTAAAAGAGCTTGAACTTAAACTGTTAATAAGGGGATCTCTGTTCTGACACTGCCTTTAAACTTATCCAAATCCTACAATTTGTGATGGCTGCACATTCATTTCAACTGGATATAAAAATATACAAATACCTTTGTTATGTTTACTCCCTAAATGGAAAACATTTTGGGTGCATCCTTGCAGCAAGGCAGGCTAACCATTGCCAGCTGGTTGAGGTACTTCTCCTGTACTCAGAACCAATGACACACATCTGGAATGCTGTCTGTCTGGTTCTGAGCTTCCAGTAGAAGAAGGATATGAACATATTGGATTGACTTCAGCTGAGGGCCTCAAAGATAATCAAGAACCTGAAGCATCTGTCATGTGAGGAGTGATTGGGAGAGTTGAGGCTGTTCAGTCTGGAGAAGAGAAGATTCATGGGGGAATTTAGGTGCGTAAAAATATCTTAAGGGACGTTAAAGAAAGTGGAGCCAAACTCTTCTTTGTGATATCTAAGGATAAGAGGCAATGTGAATATGGTCAAAAACTTGTGGTTGCCCAGAGCAGTTGTGGAATCTTCATCCTTGGAGAAACTCAAAACTTGTCTAGACACAATCCTTAGAAACTAACTCTAGCTAATCTTATTCTGAGTAGGGGTATTGGCCTAGTCCAGAGGTCACTGCTGACCTGAATGACTCTGGGATTCTGTCAATTTTTGGGTGATTCACAGACTGAAAGGCAGAAAGTAAGTTTCAGTGGCTATAGTAGTTTTAATGGCTTAAGCTGTTCTACTGTGGCATATGTGACCCCATGATATTACGCATTAAAAATTCCTTCAAGTCTCAACAAATTTTTGTCATTTATGTCAATATTCATTCAAATTGTTTTATCTCCTTTTTTCAGTCTTCTTTATTATAGAAAGCCTTGCCATTTTGAGAGGAGAAAAAAAAAGCAGGAAAAAGTATATTTTTCTACCTTAAAAACATCTTTACAAAGAAGGTATTTCCTAAGAAAAAGTCTATGTTACAGCAAGTTATCCACAATGATCTTTTTAGCTATAAAAGAACAATAGTCTGTTTACTCTGTAGTTTCCTTCATGCATGAAATGAACATCTTTGTTAAATTTCATACACTCTTTGGGTCAAGTTACTAACATATGTATAGTTTAAATTATTCATCTCAGAAAACCACATGGGTTTAGAAAGCAGATTTACACTAATGCTCTTCAGAACAAGGAGAAATATTGCAAAAGATATAAATGCTGCTGTATTATCTTAGTAAATGCTAAAGATACTAGAAGGAAGAAAAGATTATAAAATATTCTCTGTTGGCTGCATGTATTCTCTTGTTGGAGAAGTTGATATTCGGTCTCAGAGGTGTGGTAATCTTCCTTTAAAATGTTGAATATTCAGAAGCAGTAATTCAAGTTACATTTTATTAGTTAAAATTCTTCTTAGACCATACAGACTCTTCCTCCATCTATTGTTGTAAGAAAAAATACTACAATGCCCCTTATCAGACCACCTTTATAATATTCATTAATTCTTAAACTCTCGACAATCCAACCAGAGTCCTGTCTCACCTCTGCCATCTCCCTAAAACTGCCCCCACTGGAGTTTTTCCAGGTTCTCTGGACCTCTATTTTGTCTTGCCTTCTACAACTTCATTGCAGGTGGCTTCTGTTATAGCCTGTTTGTCACAAAAAGAAAGCTAAACACAGCTTCACAAATCGTGGGAAAGGCCTAACAATAAGGCTCATGAGGGAAACTATATAGTCAAACTAAAACCCCAGAAACAACAAAATACTGTGACTGACTTTGTCTGAAAATTAAAGATCAGAATATTCAGCCTGTACCTACTTCCAGATATCATTTATTTCTCTTTGCTAAGAAGAAAACAGATCAGTTCTGTAAAACTCCTCAATACACTTCAAAGGATAATCATTCATGTTTTTTTCAAGATATTATGATGATGTTCTTCACATCACCCAACTTAGCTTATCTGTCAATGAAAGATAAGGGGACAGTGAAAGGACTGAAGGATCTGATTACATTGATATTGTGGGAGCCCCAAGGGTTGTTCCTAGCCATTGGTCCAGGTGATGGAACCACACTAAACAAGGGAATTCTGCTGTCCATTGCTTCAGGGCTGCTCTCAATCCACTTCAGAAGGGAGCCATAAGTATCAATCACACCATCTACAGTTAAGGGCAATTTTAGAAAGACCCATGGTGATCTAGAAAAAATAAGTAAGTTTTGGATCTAAATATGTGTCATAGTCTGAGTCTGCTTGAATAAAGTGCCACAAGGGATAAAAGGCACTAAGCTCATTATTTCACTGTCATTTGAATGTTTGCTTTTATTTCTTTTCCTAACAAACGGTGGCCTGCCCTAGAGAGCACTTTTATGTCATGTCATAACATTTTAAAGGTAATTTCAGTGATTTTAATTCTGTCTATTATTTTTCTTCTTAGAAGTACCTTCTTTCTCCTGGAGTCTGATCCCTTTTTCAGGCTCTCAGAATCTGTTTCCATACCAAAATTGTGTGGTTCTGATATTAGCATTGGATTAACATGGATTGTGGATATTGAAGAATATGGTTATGTTTTAAAATTAACCTACTTAAATTTCAGAACAAAATAACTTTAAAAAATAAATTAACATAATCCCTTGGTTTGTTTGTATTTTTAAAAAAATAATCTTTTAGATGAATGTGACTGGTATAAACTGTTTTAAAAACGTACCCAGCTGCTTTCTCTGTCTGCCTTAGCACAAACATAAAGAACGGTCATCCCATTCCCATACACTGTGTCTTTTTCAACTATTGTTAAAATTTGTATGCTGGCCTGTCCTGACCTTTGCATGACAGGCAGTTAATAGCTTTCATTACCATTTCATCAGTACAGCGGACTCTATGCACAATATCATCTCATGGAATCTGGTCTGTTTCATCAGGACACACTCCCACTTTTTTCAGATTCTTGGAGGCCACCCCTAATAGTAGGTCCTTTTCCTAAACCCAGAGCAGAAAGCAGTAATATTGGATAAATGGTGAATGTGTAGGGGAAAAATGAAAGGCCAGAACAGCATTTGTCTTCTGTGTGTCAAAATCAATACGTCCAAGAACGGATCTCAGTGATTATTTGCCTGTGGTACTATGATTCTACATGGTTCCTAAACAAGACTGTGACAGCTTGACAGCAGTCTAGCCCCACTCCCCCACTCCCTATATGTTGCATCTGTCTTTGAGAGGGACTTCTTCCAGACAAAGACCAAATTGAACCTCTCTGTACATGTACAAAACTGTTTATGTTAGTGTCCTCATTACCAAAACATTAAAACCACATGTTTAAAAACATATCGACTCCAAAATAAAACAAATATACCAATCAGTATCTACCTCCTATGGCATGCATTTGTGCACTAGAGGGAGAAACATTCTTGGACAATCAGAGAATCCTCTAAGGCAGAGGAAGTACACTGAATGATCTCTCTTCTTAGAAGGACTGCTGTGACAGTGGTCTTTGAATACCAGAATCAGAGAGTTAAAAAGAAAAGGTACACTCTGCCTCAGTCCTTAGAGAAATTCCAGGAATTCTTCCCTCTCTTATTTTCAGTTGCTTAAACCCATGCTTCAAGGAACCTGCTGGACTTTGTGTGTGTGCTTTCTGTCTACAAAAGTTATTCTATCTGGATTTCCAGAGCAGTAAAAACAGTCAGGGCTTGCTAGCTCTAAACAAAGACCTTGATACCCAGCTGAGCTACAGAGGACCTGGCACCTCTCCTCATAAAAGCCTGCCTGTAGCATGTAACTACTGAATTGTAGACAGAACTTTCTGACATTAGAGATGGCAGGCAGCAAGTACTGTCCCACTTTAAGCCTTGCACTCCTGAGAACTGGGAGAAGGAAGCAAATTCATCTAAATTTTTTCTTACCTTTCACCTGGAAGAATCACAGTGACTTTGCATGATGTTTGCTCTTCTAGTAATAAATCTGTAATGAAATTTTCATTGTACAAAAGGTTTTATTTTTGTTGTTGTTTGTTTAGATTTTTTTATATTGTCATATTAATCTGCTGTTGGTAAGAATAGCACAGAGTAAATCTTCCAGGAGGCTATTACGGTGTTCTAATTTCATTTTAATTATCAGCTCCACCCCTCCTTACATCTTGTCCTAACGTAACAATAAGGTTACACCTCTTCATGCTCTTGCTTCCTTTCCCTTCTCTTGACTGCTCTTAGTGGCTTTTCCTTCTGCCCTTGACTTTACATTTTCTCACTCCAGCCAGCCCCATGTTCATAGAATTCCTTCTAGCTCATGCGCAAGAATCCATCTTCTCTTTCCTCCTTCATGATCTAACCACACCGAGCTAAATTTTCAGAAAAGTCAGGATAAAAAGAAGATAATGTACACTGAGCGATAGCTTCTATTTCAATTTTTGTTTTAAAAAGGTTTGTTTCTTTTTTATTTATTCCTGAAACAAAAGGGTAATACTTTAAGAATAAGCAGTTTAAAATGTTTGAGAAAACATGCCGAGACAATATCCACAATTTTCATTTATGCCTAGCTTGTTTCTTCTTACTCTGATTTCATGCTCTGATTTTATATTTATGATTTCATGATAAAACTGCACTCTTATGAAACCAGAGATGCTGAACAATGAACAGGTAACTCTTTCAGAGCAGTAGTGCAGACTGCTGTTTCACCCTGGTATGTGTCCACTCTATGAGAGGGCATTAGCTTACTTTGCTTGGATCCAACCACTCAGTTCCATATGCTCCTGATGTTTTGATTTGAGGGTTAGTGATGGCCACTGTTTACAGCATTGTGACTTCCAGGGATATACTTTCTGGACAGCTGTCACAGTTCTTCCAAAGATTAAGTGTTAACATGTGCTCTGTATGGAGACCTGTGATTTCCAGGATCAGCTAGAAGTACATGGTGAGAGAATTAGAAATACATAAAATTTTTAAGCATGTGTAGACTGTGAAAAAAAATCCATCACTGAATAGATTTCTGCCTATATTATGCCACTCTTATCTATGATTCTCATCTACAAGTTGTATAATATCTCATAACATTTCTTCTTTTCAGCCTGGTCCATGAATTTTCTGGTTGGAAAAACAGTCTCCTTTTACATCTCTGTGACACACTCCTGTGAGGTTTGGTTGAGAGGGTAGTTCCAGCAGTAACTTCAGTCTAGCTGGTTTATTTCTGTAAAGATGATAGAAAGGGAGAGAAAGGATAGGTGTAAACAGTGATGAGACGGAGAAGATGAGAACTACTTAAGCCCTTCTGCCACCAAGAAAAATGTATATGAAATCATGGCCTTAAACATATTAATAATGAAGGACCTTACAATGCAAGTGAAGGTTGCAATGAAATTAATTTTTACCAGATAAAGCGGAATTCATAAGTGCATGCTTAATTTTTCACACCTGTTATTTGTTCTTAAAAATGTATATAAGGTCACTTTAAAGAACACTGCTCCCTTGCACTATGGAAGAGTGTATCCCCTTAACTCCAAGAGTTAGTGCATGGTAAGGAAGAGTAGATTGCCTGGAAACAATTATTTTATTAAGACAAATGTAAAGGGTGGCTGTCAAATGACAATGTTCATAAATATTTTCAAAAATTTTATAGCTATCAGCACAGGTGCATTTTTTAATGTTTTAGTGAGATAAAAATTGCATCTTACATTTTTATTCATTCACTGACAACAGACTTTAGTTCACTTAAAAATTGTTATTGACTACAATGCATGAGTTGAAGCTAGTAATATATACTCATTAAATGGATATACGGTTTAGTGATAAAGAAAAACTCATACAGTCTTTGATCTTAAAAATTACGTTTTAAAGTTTAAGACTCAAAATTATAAATCAATATATTTTCATGGTGAGACACCAACTTTAATCATTTGATCAGTGTAAAACATGAAATACTGGAATAGGTTGCCCAGAGAGACAGTAAATATCTCTTCCTAGAAGCATTCAAGTTCAGGTTGGTTGGGGCTCTGAGCAACCTGTCTAGTTGAAGATGATCATGGCAGATGTGTTGGACTAGATGATCTTTAAAGGTCCCTTCCAACTCAAACTATTCTATGATTCTGTCATCATAACAGGATTTTTCATCAAGTTAATAGCATTTTTATCAAATTCTATTGAAGCTCTTCAAAACTCTTAGTTAAATAGGACTGCTTTGCAATATTCATGATGAAAGTTTTATAGCCATTTTACATATATGTATATGCAAGCAAAATAACTGTGCATTTTAAACAGCAGCTCAAGACTTTATTTTCCAAACGCAAGAAAAAGAAGGAAATTACTTTTGCTACTTACAGGAATTATACAGTTCAGAGAATAGCTTAGTGTTGAGAGTGAACCCTATAACTAAGGTTTCCCATCCTTTTCTAGGTAGTGTTCTAAAGCTCTGGAATATAGGATTTATACATTTGTACTCTAAAACTGTGTCAATATGTTATTAAATAAGTAATATTAAAAAGAAGTTACTCTTAGAAATTTGAATTTTTGTTGTTTCTTCAATAGCTCAAAGCTGGGAACTTGGAAATATGCAATGAAAATGCTGAAAAGCAAAAAATGAAAACAAACCTGACATGAAAAAGAAAGATGAAGATATGCTAGAAAGCAAAATGTTTCATGCAGGAAAGCAGTGAATGACTATGTCCTTGGTATGAGCATTTATAAACACATAATTAAAAACTTCAGTTGGTCTGCAGGTCATCTAGGACAACCAAGGACATGCCTGAATTACAAAGTCTGCATAGGGACTATGTTCTAGCAATGCACAGTTATTCAGATATAATTTATTCACTCCCTGAGGCACATATTTTTATGTGCTTAAACACAAAATTACTTGTGGTAACAGGAATGATTGCAACATCTATAGGCATGCTTGTGTGCTATAATGAGGACATAAAAATCTAATTTGTCACTTTCTAAAACATCTGTAGTTTTTCTCTCTAAAAGGAAACAATGCCACATATATTAGACTGAGATTAAAAAAAATGGGATATATTTGTCCTAAATTCACACCTGTTGTTATATTTAATTTCTTTCAATACCACCAAATACATAAAGGATTACCTGTTCTAGAAGAGATAGAGTGGATTAATTTCTGGGAAGTCAACCACTTATCAAGGGTAATACAAACATAACTGGCATAAGTTACTGTTTCATAAAGACTCTTCATGTATGTGAAAGTCTCAAATCCCCAAAAATTTTTGTGTCCTCATGATTCAGCGATAACCACTCTCAGAACTCAGATAGCGTTTTTAGTCAGGTATGTTTTATTCAGCATGCTGGGAGAGACCACAGAGTATTCAAAAGTCCCTCCCTGAACCACACGGTTCATGAGACTTTATACCCCTTTCCATGGGAGGCATTTCACATTACGTGATTGGTTCCCGGTCCAACATTCCTCCCACTCCCTGCCCCAACCCTCCCATCCCAGGAGTTGAGCCCAGGACAGGAACGAGGCCAGGCATCTTCCTCTTCCCTTCCCCCAGCTGCGATGCTGAGGTGTTGCATGGCAACCAGTCTGCAAGAAAACACGTTTTTCACATAGGGACCTTGGGGTGTTTTCCTAACTGCTATCTCCAAGGTACATGTATTGTCTACTTCTAATTCTCCTCGCTACCTTATCTCTGGTTCTTACAGGCACTTCGCTCATGTCAGCTCTGTTCTCCTGCAATTCTGCTACCTAATTCCCTAAAGCATTCCCTAAACCCCAAAATGATCCCTTACAATCCCAACTCACTCACATGGCATTGCCATACACTTTCAAAACAAATGTGCTTATCATGAATACATCACACATTCCAGAAATAGCCAAACACTCTTACCTGTTAATTTACTGAGAACTCTTGTTGCATTACTGAAGCTGTTGGCCTCAGATAACAGTGGGAGACAGATTTGTGAAATCAATATGCGATTTTAGTTATACATTTGCAGAAAACTTTCAAATCAGACATTTGATAATACTTCTTTCAATTTGACAAGGAGTAATGTCTTTAAACTGAAAGAGTGTATGCCTAGATTAGATATTGGAAGAAATTTTTTATTATGAAGGTGGCTATGCACTGGCACAAGTTGCCCAGAGAAATTTCTGATACCCTTTCCCTGGAAGTGTTCAAGGCTGAGTTGGATGGAGGTTTGAGCAGCCTGGTCTAGTGGAAGGTGTCCCTTCCCATGACAGGGGAGTTGGAGCTAGATGATCTTTAAGGTCCCTTCCAACCCAAGCCATTCTACAAATCTAATTTGAGATCCTGTGCTACTCACTTTCATAATGTTATATTTCAATCCTGATATTTTTAAAAAATATAATTTTTCACCATGTGTTGAATGTTTCCTGTGATGCAATGCAGAATATGGACAGATGTGAGAATTTCTGAGGCCATCTTAGAAAAGTCCTTCTTTGATCACACTGCAAAGGCTCAATCTGCACTGCTCTATATGCATACTCCAAGTTCCCATGGGAGTAATATGCAAAATTTCTGCTTGCCTCTCTACACCTTTAAAGGCAGCTGGAAAATAAACAAACAAAACCAGCTGTGTTTTGAAGATTTTCTTTGTTTTTCACTTTTAGACTGCTAATTGACAGACAAAAACCTAAAACAATTCTTGCTCTGCTACTTCCACCATCCCACAATTTATTTACTGTTGGTATTGTATTGTGAAGAGAAAGACTTTGAATGTTTCATTACTAAGTTTCCAACATTAAAGGGTAAGATTCAAAAATCTGATGTTTCTGAAACACTCTGAACACAGTGTTTGGAGAATACTTGACTTCTATACGGCTTTGTTTAGAGCTTTGTCAAATTAATCTGGAAAACAGATTAACATTCAAAAATTTTCTTTGAGGACCATTAAAAGATTATTTCCTGGGTAATATAAAAGAATTTATCGAGTTTCTTAGAAATAACTGATATACAATCTTGGTAAATGATTGTAGAAGAAGTGAAAACTTGACCAAGCCTCCTTGGATCAATTTACTGGTTAACTTTTTAAACAAATTATTATTCTGTCTTCTGAAATAACCACTAGGCCTGTATTACTCAAAGTGTATTTACCTTTTCATTTGAGAAAAACAGGTGAATCACAATCTTTGGATTAAGCATAATATTACACTTCAATATCTTCATAAATTACCTGGAGACAGGACTGGAAGGGATACTAAGCAAGTTTGCAGATGACACAAAACTCAGAGGGACTGTTGTTTCCCTTGAAGGCAGAGAAGTCTTGCATAAAGACCTTGACAAATGAGAGGACTGGACAATCACCAACTACATGAAGTTCAACAAGGGAAAGTGCTGTTTTCTGCACCTGGGATGGGGCAAGCCTGGATGTAGGTACAGACTGAGGAATGAGATGCTGGAAAACAGTGCCACAGAAAGGAACCTGGGAGTCCTGGTCAATGGCAAGTTGAATATGAGTCAGCAGTGCCCTGGTAGCCAGGAGGACCAACTGTGTGCTGGGGAACATCAGGCAAAGCAATGTCAGCCAGTCAAGGGAGAGGATTGTACCATTCTGCTCTGCACTGGTGTGACCTCACCTTGAATATTG
>VYZS01053804.1:8043-18073 GCA_013400695.1 Neodrepanis coruscans
CAATGGCCAGTAATGGCAAACACTGACTGAATTAGATAAGTCTGTACTGAATTGTGGAGGTGAAAGTTCCATTAGCTTGCCAGAGCCATGACTGTTCCATGGAGAAGCAGATAAAGCCAATAGTTCAATTTAACACAAGTGCTTGACACCCTCTTCCAATATCTGTTATCTACCATTTTGAAATGCTATGAGGTTAATATCTAATATTTTTTACATCAGGATGGAAAAGTTGAGGTAGAAAAAACAAAAATCACCTGCAATGCAAAATCTGTGGCTAGTGGAAAGTACCATCTATCATTAAAAAAAATATATATTTACATATTTGAAGGACAGCAAATCTTAGGAAGTCAACACATTTTAGTTATTTTAAACTTGAGTACTTACCTTTTTTCCTATTCCACAGTGCCAACACCACACACAGGACCAGTTTTACCACTTCAGAACACATGTTCACTGTTGTTGGAAGGTAATCGTATTTATTATCTGTGGGATTAGGCAAACCATAGGAAGAACACAATCAGACTCTGTCTCTTGCATTCATGTTTAGAGCAAGAATCTATTTTAACAAGTCCAACCAGAGTTTTAGTCCCTTTCCATAAATGCAAAAGGCTATATGAGCACTTTCATCATAAATACTCCAAATTTTATAATATACAACTTCCTAAATAGCCTCCTTGCTGGGCTGAAATCTTTCCTCATTTGGTCCCAGTTTACAAGAGAACTTTTTTGGAAGAACATCACTGTTTAAAAAAAATAAAAAATAAAAAATAAAAAGAGGGAATGTTTTTGCCAAAGAGCAACACAGTACTTTATACCCTCAAAGAAAAAACGGCTTCCAGGATGGCATAACCTCCTTCTTGGACTAACAATACCAGTCAGTTCTAACAGGCCCACTATACCACTTTTCTCCTGAGTCTGTTGCAAGAAAAATATTTCAATCAAGGTATGTACCATCAATAGTGCTCACACAATTTAGTCTTTGAAAAATCAGCTAAAAAAGAATTCACTGCCCCATCTTCTAAGGGTGGATCATACGCCTTGCAACCCAAATGATCACTTTATGTTACAGCAGTGACTATACCAAAATTTCCATTGCAGAAACACAGGTCCCTGTATATATAAAACAGGATGTTTAGGCAAAGAACTCTGCAGGTGGAGAAGTAGTTTTTTGAGGTATCTGCTTTAGCCCAAATGTCAACTTTTTTTCATTTGAGGTCATTTGCCCAACAGTACCTTCATTGGCAGAATACTTCATGAGGAGGATTCTACTTGACCCCAACACAATGAACATTCCTCCCAGCAGGAAGGTCTGGCTGGTTGTCTTGGAGCAAAACACGAATCGAGTGCACCCCTCGATCTTCATTGTGCTGTCCAGCTGCCAGTGCCCTCTGGATGGCAAGATGAAAACACACTACAAATGGTGCTTCCAGAAGCTGTTCAGAGGAGGAGAAATAAGGGTATTTTACTGCTGTGTGTTAATTTATGCAAAGATGCTTATGACAAAAGCCATGATCTTGTTCTACAGCTAGTTTTCTTATGACAAAAAGGAGGTGAAAAAAAGAGAATAACAGAATCAATTAGGTTGGAAAAGTCCTCTGAGATCATCAACTCCAACCTATAACCAAACATCACCACGTCAAACAGACCATGGCACTAAGTGCCACACCCCATTTCTCCTTAAACACCTTCAGGGGCAGCGGCTCCACCACTTCCTTGGGCAGCCCATTCCAATGTCTAATCACACCTTCTGCCAAGAACTTCTCCCTAAGGTCTAACCCAAAGCTTTCCTAGTGCACCTTAAGACCACATCCTCTTGTCAGCAGCTGCCCGGGAGAAGAGACAGACAGACCATCACCTGCTGGCAACCTCCGGCCGCGTAGTTTTGGAGAGCGATGAGGAGAGAGGGATGTGCCAGGGGCACCGCAAAGGGGCACAAACAATGGACACACAGGGACTGCTCAGGGCGGCAGGAACAGGCTGGTTTCTCAGAAGGCTGCATCTATGGAATACTGATCAGCTGAAAGGATTAAAAAAATCACACGCTTATTATTCTTTCACATTTTTTAAGGTGTTCTCGCTCCTACTCCCAGCAAGAAGAGCTACAAAGAGCGGAGCGACACCAACCCCTCGGGGGTGACCGGGCGCTCCGGGCTCGGAGGCGGGGGAGGCACAGGGACAGCCGGAGGCAGCACCCGAGCGCCGTCCTCCGCCTCCAGCGCCGCCGTTACTCGCCCGGACCGTTACCGGGCCCCGGGACCCGACGAACCGGCCGGGCCGGAGGCAGCGGGGAGCCCCGGAGGGTAACCCCGGCCGAGGTTCGCCCCAGCCCCGGGGGGCGAGACACCCACCTGGCCGGAGGAAGCAACACCCGCCCGGTTCTGCCGCCTGCCACGTCGCTGCCCGGGGCTGCAGCGGTACCGGCGGGGCGGGCGGGGCTCCGGGCCGGCAGCGCCCGGTGCTCGGACACCGCGGGCAGGGACACACCGGGGCCGGGGGATCCCGGGGGTGGGGGTGGGATCCTGCGGCACCGCGCTCCCCTTCGCTCATCCCCGCGGCGCGGCCCCGGCGCCCACGGCCGGGTTCCACCNCGAGGGGCGGCGGGGGGGGGGGAGGCGGCCGAGGGTCCGTCCGTCCCCTGTCCGTGTGTCCGTCTGTCCGACTGTCCGAGAGTCCGAGCCGCCCCCGCCGCCATGCAGAACGTCATCAACACGGTGAAGGGCAAGGCCCTGGAGGTGGCCGAGTACCTCACGCCCGTGCTCAAGGTGCGGAGGGGGGGAGCGCGGCGGGGGGAGCCCCGGGAGCTCCCTGGGGAATTGGGAATCCCGGGCTGGGAATGCCGCTCATCCCGCCCTGCGCCGTGCGGGAGGGAGGCAGCGGAGCGGCGCTGGAGCTGCTGTCCCGCCGGGGATGGGGAGGTGCGGGCCCGGGAAGGGCAGGTGCTGCCGGCGGGGAGCGGATGTTTGTTGGTGTTTTCGGATAAAGCGGCGCAACTTTGTCCCGGTTGTGTGAGCAGGAGTCGAGATCCAGCCGTACAGCCAGGGCTCGGGTCCTGGTTTCAGGACTGCGTGGCGATGGTTGTTTTGGGTAAGAGGGGACTTTTCAGCTGCGTTAGAAAAGCAAAACCCCACCAAATCAAAAGTTGTCGCTTCCTCATTAACGTGAGCAGAAGTTGCAGCATCATTACAACCCTCTGTGTGTTAAAGTATCTGGGAACAGCAGAAATGAGCCATTCGGTTCTTGTAAAGGTGGGCAGCGCATCTGTCACAGCTTTTGCTGTTGCTTATTTAGAGAGAAAAAAACCTGTGATTTTCTGCAGTTCCCATTCTCTGACTCTTATTTACAGCTCATTTTTTTATGCCAACCCCAGCCTTGTGTGTGACTGCTTAACTTGCCCCCGGGTTTTTTCGCTGCTGATTTTCACCCTTTTGCCTGTTTTTTGGCAAAACACTTGTGCTGTTCTCGTTGATGCCAGCAGCCTCCCTGCCTGTGGCTTTGTGGTTTGACCTTCTGTGTGCTTTGCACTCTGCAGCGTAGATCTTTGGGCAGGAAAGAGTGATTTTGCACTTGTCCCTCTGCGAGGGTGAGTAGCATCCTCTTGTCTGAGAAGTGGAGCTTTCTAGAGCTGCCCCCCGATGTGACCTGGATGGAGTTGAGGTCTGGAAAGGTGAAGTGACTTGTGTGTCACAGTGGTTGTTGCACAGCTGGTGTGGCAGGGGAGGGATCCTTGTGCCCAGGAGCCCTGTCAGGAGGAGGCAGGAATAAAACCTCCCCAAAGTGGGAGATGGTACCACCATGAGTGTATCCACCCTTTTGCAAGGGGTTGGAATAAACACTCCAGCTTGGTAAGTTCGGAAAGAAACGAGACCTATGTGTCTCAGCAGCTTTCACAGAATGCACAGGGCATGGAAAAGTGAAGCATTTGCCCTCAGCAAACAGGGAATGGTTATCTGACATGTTTTCTTTCTGCAATTCCAGAAACACAGGTTTGTGCACGTCGCCAATTTCTAGTGAGGTTAAATAACCTCCTTTTGAGGTTAAATAGTAAGTTGTCTCCACTGTGGAGTTGCGCAATGTGTTGTTATTGAGGATTCTGAGTTTTGCAGCAATTCAAATTGCCTTGGTTTCTGTCAACTGGCATGTAATGATGTTGTGAGGTACAGCTGCTGTTTTGCCTGTTTTGATCTTGTTCTTTAATGTATCTTTAGAAATAAGGGAGAGAATCAGTATTCAGTGCTATATGAAGCAGGTGTCATTTCACATAAAACATGTGATAGCACACACCAGGAGGAAAGAACAAGAACAAGAACAACCAAGTCGTGTGTCTGCTGGGCATCTATTCTTTCATCCATAAAAAACATCCCATGGCAACATAGGAAAATCCAGGCTGTTTCCATGGGGTGCACGGTGAAGGCACAGAAATGGGCATTAAAAGGAAGTTATAAGGTTTTCTACCCCAGAAAAGAAGCTGGTTTGGTCATTCACTTTGTGAGTTTTCTTACCTGCAAAACCTTGTGTCAGTGCACTGCAGGGCTGCTCAGTTTCTGGAACTCCAGAGTCCTGACTCTGAGAATCACTGGTTCCGACTGGTTTTCTGCCTGTCACTGGCAAATGCAATATTGAGTGCCAGGGACCTTCTCTTTGTTGATATAACTGAGGGTAGCAAAAGAAAAATTGTATGTGTGATCATTTTTATAATACCTCATGTTCTGTAACAATTAACTTTAGTGAGCCTTGTGCTGCAGAACAAGCAGAAGCTGCCTGGCAGCCCTGGCAGAGGTTTCCTCCAGGCTCATCTGTGGCTCTCCAGACAGAGCTGGTTGCAAGACAAAAGCAGAGCGGGTGTTTGTCTTTCCAGTGAAGTGGAGTTCTGTACATTTGTCAGCAGTTCTCAAAAATTTCGAACTCTTTTTTTTTATTGCAGGAGTCCAAGTTTAAAGAAACTGGAGTAATTACCCCTGAAGAGGTAAGTATTTAGAAATACTTAAAAAATAAGTATTTTGAAAGTAATGATAGATTTTTTTACACAAAATTACTGTGTTAATTTCAAACAGTTCAGTCTTTGCCAGATAGTTGTTGCTTCTTGAAACAATTTTCATGGAGAGAAACTTGTAAATGCCCTCCTTACTCTACAGATGAAGTATATCAACAACATTCCTCTTGAGATGACACTTGACATCTCGATGTGGCATTCTTTTTTCCTCTTCTATGCTGTGAAAAGGTTGGAAGGAAGCTGGGTCAGCAGCTCTATTTGTCAAGAGACTTCAGGACTAAAGCAGGAATAAATTGATGTGAAAAGTCTTTCCCCTGAGCAACTCAAAGGGCATCTTTTATCTTTGGGAACAGTCTTTGCTTACCTCGCTTTTGGTTCCTGCCAGGGCTCTGGCAAGGTCATTACATGCACTTGTCCACACCAAGTATCCAATGATTATTATGTTTCCCTCCTCTTCTCCATAGGCTGCTTCTGCCTGGTTGTGTTTTGGGTGGCTGCCAAGCAGTTGTATGTTTTTTAAAGGCTCTGCTGCAAAGAGAAGCAGATGGGATTTTTTTCTGGAATATAGAAACCGCTGATTGTGTGCTGCTATTTTGACTTCCCTGCTCTGCTTTTTCTCCTGTTCAGCACTGCTGACCTGCAAATACATTGTCTTCACAGAGGTGTAAGAAAACAATGTTAAGACTGGTAGGTAGAATGAGAGAAAAATGATACAAAATGTAGAAATATGAAGATGAGGTGGAAATAAATGGAACAAGTGATGGAATTATTCAGGTAGACAGTGTGGACAGAAGTATCTTTACTGACATTTGCACCTTGCATTTTTCTGCTGTGTTTTATGGCAAGCAAGCACTTCTGCTTTCTGTGACCCAGAGCAGCAGCACAGAGACAAACAGGCTCAGCAACATGTTCTTCTATTCTGATAACCACACATATCTCTGTGTGTGCATAAATATTTATCTATTTAATAATAGTACATGAACTTCATTCTATATGAACAAGAATAAGAGGAAGTCCAGACAGATGTTCCACTAATACTTAATCCCTGCTTGATTTGTGGGAGGAGACTTTGCAGGGGTATTGAAAGGAAAGGTTCTTTGTATAGAACGTAGCAAGAACCACACTATATTACAATAAACAGTTTGCAGTGTTTAAACACTGGTAAGAGTGTGAGGATGTGTTCTCTGTGTCAGGTTCGGTGCTGCTGGGATGGATAAACTGGATCCCTCAAAACAGTAGTCAAGGGAACCAGCTATACAGCAAGATTAGTTTTTTTGTTAAATTTAGATGGAGCTGGAACATGGATCTGCTGATTGTCCCTTTGATGGTCTTTCCTCTTCCGTGATGGTTTTGGTCTTTATATAGTAGAGATTGGTAAGGAAGAACTGAAAATCATTGATAAGGGAGTTAGGATGTTGTCTTTCAATCAGTTTGGATTTCTTTAGTACTTTTAGTTGTATTTTACTCTGAGACACTACCTGCTTATAGACTTTTGTGGGGTTCCTGTGACTTGCCTCTGAAGATGAATCAATTAGCAATAAGGCTGAAAGATGACTCATGAATCAAACTCAACACCTACCTCCTCTTTTCATATATCTGTGTACTTGGTTTAATTGCAACAAATTCTTGCCTGTCATGAGTTCTTACTAGTTAATCCCTCCAAGAGATGACACCTGTTTTAATTATATATGTAAATAGAGGCAAATCTTTAAAACCATTCTTTCCAGGACTACAAATAAGATGTCCTGACATTGATCTCCTTCCACTTTGCAGTATTGATTCAGATATGAGGATAGCACCAAGTGCTTGGGAAATAGAAAGTGAAACCAGCTGGATAATTTTGCTCCCTAAGCTGAAGGAAAAATAAATGAAATTTCAAGTGTTGTTTTAGGGTTCTGTAGCTGTTAGACCCACAGACAACACTTTGTATTTTTTCATCTTTAATAATACATTTCAGCATTGGTGCAACAAATAGAGTTCCAGTTCCTTGAATAGAGAATTTTAAGTAATTCCAGAGTTTCATTTCTTCCTTATTATGTAAAGAGCAATGAGTTTTACGATTTCCATGTGTATTGGGAAGGATTGCTGTTTACTTTAAGGCAAAGATTTCACTTTTGCCAGAGGCTTTTGTTAAAAAATGGGTGAAAGGGAAGCACTTCTGCAGAGATTAAATCTGTTAATCCCCATGCAGTGCTGTGCTGTGCTGTGGTGTCCTCCCTAAGCTGACGTGCCTGGCTGTGGAGGACAGGGTGGGGAAATGGCTGTGACAGGCTGCAACCCTCTGGTGTCACACTGCAGCAGCAGCTGCTCAGCTGGGAAGGCTGGTGTTATTATAAACTGGCATTTTAAGACAAGAAAGCAATTGTAGCAATAGCTGTGCATCTCATATCCAAACCTAACTGATGAAAAGAACACGAAAATCACGTTTCTTCAGGGCAGCCTTGCCTTCCTCAGTTTACGTGTACAAAAAACAAGCCCAGTGGGTTGGACTTTGCTGGGGGAATTTTGAGTTCGTACCCAAGTCCAGAGGGACTCATCACTGGCAAGTCTGACATGACAGCATCACTTTGAAATAGTAATGAGATTTTAGGAAAGCCTTAATCTCTCATACTAGGAACAAGTAGAGTGAATATTTTTTAAAGCTATTTCTTCAGAACAAAGTTATGTATAAGTTTTTCAGTGTACTAAGTACTTGGCAATCTGTGTGTAGTTAATGTCAGTGAACAACTATTATAGTGATGGTATAATTTAAAATGCATACTGATTATTCTTTTGTGCAGTGCTCTCACTGATTCAATGAACTGATGTTCTTGCTTTTCTTCTTGCTGCAACATTATTTTGAACAAGGAAAGAGAATTAAACAATTTTTTTACATTAAACTCTTTGTGGTCTTTGTAAAACTTTGAAGAGTGGCAAAGAAAAATAGTTACTGTATCACAAAGTATGCAATATTACTGGGTCCAGAAACTCCAGACTGGTAGGTAATACCACAGCTTTTGAAACTGTGTGAATTTGCTGTGGTGCTTAGTACACATTTCATTCAGGTGAAGTTGATTTAGTCTTTGTGTTTTCATGGTTTATCTGAGAAATGGAGTCAAAGCATCTAACTGATACAAACAGTTGTTAATTACATAGTTAATCAAAAGAATGTGCAGCTGAAATACTAATACTGAGAAAAAAATGGAGGTTGTTTCCTTATGCCACATTTAACAGTGCTGTAATTTTTTTCCTGCCTTAACAGTTTGTTGCAGCTGGAGATCACTTAGTTCACCACTGTCCTACTTGGCAATGGTAAGTAAAATTGAAAGAGTTATAGAAAGCTAAAATCCCTGCCTGTGCTTTGATGTGTTTCTCTTGGGTTCAGCTGTAGTTTTCTCATTTCAGAGCAGTACATGGGCTCTTCCAGTAGAACTTTTATGATGTCTCTGTATGTAAGTCAGGCAGGGCTTGCTCACTGCTGTGTAGCAGTAGTTGAATGAGGATTTGTTTGCACTTTTTTTTTTGTTTGGGCATTTTTTGTTGTGTTTATTTTTCTAAGGTTTTAGAGGACGTAAGCTGTTAAATACTGTGAATGCTTTTGGTGCTTAGCTGAAGCAGCAGGATCTCTCCCTGAATTTTTTTTGGTGATTGAAAAAACAAAGGCCCTGTGCAATTGGAATTGTTTGGAAGTCACTGTAGGTGTATTCTAGACAAGCATTTTTTAACTTAATTTGTTCAAGTTGGCCCATGGCAGAACCCTTCATGCAGTTCTTGTCCTTGGAAATCCCTTATGTTTTTTGTACAGTATTGGTGCAAATAAGGTGCTTCCTCATATTTTACTTGCATTATGAAACTTAATCAGTTCCTGAAAGTTGGTCTCATCAAGTCTTGGCCCTATACTGGGCCATGAATTGCTGAAGGAGGAGTTACTCTGTTTGAATCATTGTGTCTCGACCTTTTGCCATCTCCTTCAGAGAAAACATGATGTTGAGTCAGGCCTGTGTGCCAGAAATTTGGAATGGATTATTGAGAATGCTACCTTATTTCAAACCAAAACCCACTAGAGGTGAAGGCAAATGCTTGAGTAATGTGCAGTTAAAAAAGATTACTTGAGCACTAGTGTCTATAAACAGATTTTATATTTACAGAGATCAGTTTCTTGCTTTTCCTGAAGTTGTTTTCTTCAGACATTTGCAGCTGTGGTGTTGCTGATCCTAGAAAGTTTCATAGAGAATAGATTGTTCTGACAGCCCATCTTTGCTTGGCCATCTCAAGGTGAAAGTCATTTTGGAGGCAGAAAATAGTTTTGATCCCAGAACAATTTAGGGGTGACCAAGTTCTTTAACCCCATCTCTGTAGTAAAGTCTGTGTATAGGGAAGAGTAAAGTCATAGCAAACAGATTCTTAAAGTAGGTCAGAAGGATTATATAAAATGTTCCTTATACACACTGAAAATAGAAGGGTTCTTTTGTTTGCAGATCATCCAATTCTCAAATGGTGCACTTCATTTTGCAGGGCTTCAGGAGAAGAACTAAAAGTCAAGGCTTATCTGCCAACAGACAAACAGTTTTTGGTAACTAAAAATGGTAAGACTGAAGTTTAAATACAGGTGTTCTTAGGATTTTAGCATGCTTGACTGCACTATCAACTCTACAGGTTATCTATAATAAGGGAAGGGAATACCTTGCACTTTGGATGTTTTGGTTTTGCAATATTAAAGTCTTCCGTGCACTTCTAAACTCTTCCTTAGACCACTTGTTAGTAAAGCTTATACAAGTAATAAATCATGCCTTGATGGAGTATAAATTAAGTTTAAACATTATAAACCTCTGTGTCTTCCCTTCCTCCTGTCCTTCAACTCATAATCAGTGTCTAAAAGAAAAATATATTTATTTTTCTCTTTTGCAAACCGAGGCTATTGAAGAAGCTAAAATGTCTTTCACGGTGACAGTGATAATTCTAGTTCAGATATGTAATTAATGTCACTATCCCTGTCAATAGCAATCATATAAATACAATTTTAAATAAAATTGGATCAGCTTCAAAACTGGGTGTATATAA
>VYZS01053808.1:0-11822 GCA_013400695.1 Neodrepanis coruscans
CCCCGGGCACCGCCCGGGCCGGGCGGGTGCGCTGGGAGCGGACCCTGGACACGGCTGCGCGGGGGACCGTGGCAGCGGCGCAAACGGGGCGGCAGGCGGGGATGCTCCGCGACGGGTTCGGCATCTCCGCACAAGGCAGATGCTTGAGGGAGCGCCCAGAAGATGTTCCCGGTGCTGCCGGCTGGTGCTGCCGGCTGGCACTGCCTTCCCAAGGGAACTTTCTCCCATGGCTGCGGACACTGGGCTCTCTGCCTGGCTCACCTCCAGGCCGAAGGGGTTGCAGAGGGGTCCCACAGCCCGACACTGGCCGCTGTGTGCCCGTGAAACTCCGCTGCGAGAGGGCATTTCTCCGCTGCACAAGCCGCTCACCATTTGCCCCCTGACATCCCACCGGGATGTCAGACCTGTCCTGACCCAGCCTTATTCCTGCACAGGCAGCGCTGGTCCCAGCCTGGAAACAGGAGCGGTGGTTGGCATAAACCAAAACCCTCCATCCAGATGTGCATGGAAAGGGTAAAACTGTATTTTGGCCAAGAGAAATTAAGTGGTCCCTTGGGGACCGTGGCCCAGGGCACAGAGGAAAGAGGAGAGCACTGTCTCCCTGCTGACGCTGGCACTTCAACAGGGACAGTTTTGGGGCTGAACATTTTCCAAGACAGCCGATTACCTGGTAGCTGGTGTACGCAAGCCTGAGTGCTTGTTTCGTGTGCTGCTCTGGGAATGAGTTCTTGGTTTTGTAGCATTCCCTGCTCTGGAATAAGTGTGGGGACACTCTCGCTTTCCCTTAGGACCCGGTAGTTTGGGTCAGCCAGGCTGCGGCTGTGCATGGAGCACATGTCAAATGCCAAGAGCTAGGGAATTTGTGATGGCTGAGTGTCACTGAGTAGGGGTAAGGGAGATCTACACTGCCCTCCTCCAGCCCCGTCGGCACACACACACGTCTACTGGCTCTTTCTTCCCTACTCCAGTAAAATAATTGGTGCATTGACTGGAGGAGCAGTGGCTCGCAGCTGGCACAGATCAGCCACGGCTCGCTGGCCCCAGCCGCTTCACTTTGAATTCGCTCGTTTGCTATCGCCCCTTCCTTCCCCCCTTTCCTCCCAGAGCCGCACAAAGAGCTGGCAGGGCCACTCGCCAACCCGGCGGGCACCGCTCACCTTGCCAAACAGGGCCCCCTCTGTGCCCCCTCCCTGCCGCCCGCCCAGCTGCTTCACCCCCGTCACCATTGTGTTCATTTGCCTTTGAAATTGGCAGGAGACATCAGCCATGCTCAGATAATGAAAAGAGAGAAGCACCTGCTCGTGTTTGGGGCTTGGGTTTAGAGAAGTGCTTGTGCTGAATACATACACCCTTATTTGTGTGCTTGGGGGCAGAAGAGTTGGAGAGGGGCTTTTATTCTCCTGCTGAAATATTAATCCAAGTCACAGTAAGGCAGTTTGCAGAGAAACCACCTCTCCCTCTCACTCCCTGCACTTTGTATGCCGAATACTGAAGTGGTTTTTACCTTGCAATGGGAACACTGTTAGGATGGGCTAAATGAACTAACAGCTAACGAACAGCAACCTTCTTGCCCTGTTCCACAGTGATAGTGTATGTTGTCACCTGCATACATCACATCTCTTGAAAGTGTTCTGGGACCACACAATTTCAACCTGTAAGACACATTTTAATGCCCAGAAGGAGACAAGAAGTCTCTAACATCAAGCGAGAAGTGAAGGACTTTTTTCCAGGGCATGGGAACTGAGAGAGTGACAGTGAACTACTTATGATGGATGGTTGCTGGCAGTTTGCTCACTTTGCAAAACATAGATCCAAATGGGTGACCAAAACCAGCTTAGATTTTCTTCTCTCTCCCTTGCTATGACTCTTGTATGGGTTTATTACTGTATATGTAGAAGGGAGAGGGAGGTGGATCCAGCGCATTTTCACTGAAGCAAAGTAGTGGTTATGAGCTCTTTACACCCCAAACCAGGCAGCAACCCAGGGCTGCCTGTGCACAGGGAGTTGGTAACAGCAAGAAGTGCAGCCTGGTGTCACACAGACACAGCAGTGGGTCTGACAGCAGTACTGACATATTTGCCTGGCGCTGCACCTGAGGTAATAAACCCTGGGTTTGTTAGCTTGGGCACTGCACTGCACTGACATCAGGGGACCTGCACTGGTTCCCAGCCCACCAACTGGGATGCCTCTGGGCTGTTTTCACTGATTCTGGTGCTGGGTAACCACAGAAAATTTGAAGGCCAGGATGGCTATGCCATTCAAAGTCCCCCTTTCTCATTTTCTGTAGCACTTACTAAACCTGAAGCCCAAATAGTTCCTCAGCTTTTGCTCTTGCCTCTATCTCAAGAGGAGATGGCCAGGAATGGACAAACTAAGGGAGGGCATGGAAACAGCTATAAATGGTTTTGTCACATCAGTGACTACTGTGATTCTACTACTGATGTGCCCTGTCTGCCCACTTCCCGTTTTATCCATTTTCAGCCATCAGACTGCAGAGCATCTTGCACCTGAATCTTCTTCAGGGCTTTACACAGGGACTTAGGGGAGGTTTGGAAAGCAATCACCACAACTCAGATCTATAGTCAGCAGTTTCAGCTGCTGGTTCCAGGATGGGAGTCACCTAAAAGGAGGCAGGCATATCATCAAGTGAATTTATCCAAAAGGTTTTTTCCTCATCCCACTGACTGTAAAGTAGCCCAGGGTATATTTCTCCTCTATAGACTGGAGGAGAGGGGAATCCCACCATTGGAATCCAGTGGTGTTTAAATTTTCACAGTAATCCAGGGCTCTGTATAGGATGTCTACCCTGAGCCCTGACCTTTGTGTTAAGACTCCTGTGTAGAGCTGTGCAGGATCTCGAAATCCTCCTCCCTTCCCAGAGGGACCCCAAGGCACAGAGGTCTTCACTGATGTCCTTTGCACAAGACACACCAGACTTGACTTCGATTAGGCTGGCACAGGCAGCATGAGCTTGTATTTGCCCTTTGATACTGTAATTGGAGCTATGGAAAGATTTGGGATTGATGTCTGGCCTGAGGGGCTGCAGAGCCGTTACCTTCCAGATTATCATCCTCATCATCTGATGTCAATTTGCTGGGGCAGGGGGAGAGCAGAGGGGACCAGGCTCGTGCAGAGGGAGTTGGGGAAGTAATTCCTGTGTCATCTACCAGGCACTTCAGTGCTGGCTATTGAGGGTCTACAGGTCGCACCACATTGGCCGCTCCATGGAGATGACCCTGCCTGCCCAAGTATCAGGCTGTAAGGATTGAGTTTGACTTAGAAAAAAAGGCTCTTTAGCAGGAAACTGCTTACATGTCACTAGACTGCACACAATTCTACAAGCTATATTTACTAAGATTTGGGGCAGAGAAGTTAGGAACACTCGCTTTGCATTGGCAGACATGCCTCAGTCATCAAGAGGGAAAAAGCCCCAGGGAATTGAGAGATGCAATGATAAAAGGCTAAGAACAGCTGCTGAAACAGTTCATGAACCAGGACTAACTTAACATAAAGAACTGAAACAGAAATAAAGCCCAGTTTGATTAAATAGTTGGATTCAGGAAAGCAAGTCACCTCCTGGAAAGCAGCTCATGTAGGTGTGAGACGATTCAGGCTATTTCTGAAGAGGGAAAATATGCAACAGCTTCCTGGCTGAAGCACAGGCCACCCCACTCCCAAGTAAGTCCGCAGGTTTCAACTGACCCTTGTCATTGCCCCTTCAGTCCCTGTGCTCTCAGGGAATACTAATATTCCTCTGCCTGGTCTCTGCCTCCAGAACTAAAATATGCACATGCATACAAACATCCAAACAATTCCCAAATTGCTAAAATTCTTTCACCTACAGGAAAGCAATTTCAAAGGTGAAATTAAAAGCTGATGAACCTTTCCACTCTTGGTCAGATCATGCCCAGAACTCCATTCTTTAGGTAGCACAGTGGCCATTGATGGAAACTATAAGCACTTGGCATCTAAAAATCAGAACACATCCATTTTTCTGTCTAACCTCAAAAAACTGCTTGGAACTCAAGCGCATTTTGCAAGTCACTCTAGGAAATGGAAATCTTCAAGTCCCTATGACTGCATGTCAGATGGAGACTGCTCCTGATCCTGCCCATGTAATCAAATGGACTGGAAAAAGAAAAGCCATTTGCTTACTCACAATTTGTTGCTATGACTTTTAAGATGTGGGATCCTATGCCCTGGGTGATTTCTTTACAAAATGTCTTGCAGAGACTGTGGAAACACATCCTGGCTCATATCTGCTTTCTCTGTAATTTGGCCCAAGCAGTCAAAAGCAAATGAAGGAGGATGTAGCAATAATATGGGGGAAGCTGAAGAGGTTGGAAATATGAGCAGAAAATAACAAAATTAGACAGTGCTTGGGACAACCAAAGTTAATATATTTGGTGAAAATAATCTGAAACACTACTGGTCAATAGGACAGAGAAACCTGACATACCAGTTAACAGCCACTCTGCACAACAGGCCAGGACAAGTCCATGTGATATGGGGCTGTCCACTGAGAAATTGAATCACAGAGTGGGGTGTGCTGGGGCTGCAGCAGGGCTGTTGCAATTGTTACTATGCAACCCGGGACTGGGGTGATGAAGACAGGCTGGAGGCTTTCAGAAAGCACCACCACAGAAGGGAGGTGGGAGGGAACAGCTGGATGAGGAAAGCCTAAAAGAATTCAGCATAAACAACTTTTCCAAATGATGACTAGAGGAGGATATGATAACCCTGTGCAAGTATTTGAAGTCTGTAAACACCAAGGGTGGCTCATGGGGGATAATGTTAGATGTAATGGCATAAATTTATGGACAGTGAAAAACATGTTTAATGTGAAGACATAGGTACAAAGTAACAGAAGGTGGCAGAGTTTCCCAAAGTAGAGGTGGAAGTCCCATTGTTAATTAAAACTGTTCCAGGTAAGAAAAGAAAATAAGGCCATGTGCCATTGGAGCAGTTCAGCAAAGAAGTAGGTAAGGTAGGTCCTTTACCTTCAGGTCTTTTGCTGTGAGGCTTGCTGTTCTGTAGAAAAGTAAAACTTGTATTCATTGCCTTGCTTAAAATCTCCACTAGAAGCAGAAAATAGGTAACAAAATTCTTTTTCTACGGTGATGAAGAACATTGCTCATCACAGCCTGGAACTTTCTCTGCTTTTACAGTGGAGGAGGTGTGATGTTCTGCCCTGTCTGGGTTTTGTTGAGGATGGCCCAGAGGGCATAAAAAAAGAATAGTTAGCTGCAGGCATCTATCACCTATGTCACTGGCTGTTGTGGCCGTCAGTGCTGAGGTGACTTATCTCACCTTCTTCTTGGAAATTAACTTCAAAATAAGTCAGGGCACTAGTGACAAAATGTTTCTCCCGTCCCATGGCAGTTGATTACCCTCTGGGAAATTAGGTGAATAGGCTTTGTGCATTTCCAAAACAAATTTCCATATGGGGGTCAGTGGCATAAAAACTGAGTTTTCAGTATTGTTCCTGGAGAAAGAAGGGTCTGGTTGGACCCCTTCCCACCCATGGCGGGAAAGAGATGCTTACACTGAGGCTTTTCCCATTATGGCCAGGTCATTTTAGAGAAGCAGGAGACACATATACTGCTCTACTGCAAGGTTCATTCTACATGGCTCTCTGCCCATCTCGCATGCTTCTGTCAGATGTAAGGTGTTCCATCACTGCAGGCCCCTCCAGCCAGCACAGTGAACAAAAAGGAGTAAAATGAAAAAGAAAAAATAATTTCAGAGAGAATGTATTAATATAATTACAAACAGTGAGGGAGCTTATGAGAGGAGCACAGGTCCCTTCACCTCCCACTTGAATTGATACAGAAGGTGAAGTCACGTATCCTGCCTTTCAATACCTGTCTTGGATGTACTGGGTCACCCTTTCCGTGTCATGTGTGGTCCTGTGGCCACACAGACAACTCAGGTGCTCAATTTCACATGCCCCAAGCTGTACTGTAATGCATCTGTCTAACAGATATAGTACAAAGTTTCGCTATATTTATTTTCCAAATAAAGCCAATGGTCAGACACTCCATGATTAAAATGGAGCAAGTACTTTTTTTAGGAAAATACATTTTGAGACAGTAAAACAAATCTAGAAATAAATTTCCCATACAACACATTGAAAGTGTTTGTTGGCCAGGTACCCAGTGGCCAAGCTGTAATTAATTCCTGGGATTGCAGCAACAATCAAGCCAGGGGAGGGGCGCTCCTGTTCCACCACTAATTTTTCTTCACAGCAGAAGTAAGGCACAATTTTTCACCTCGTGTTTATTCAGACCCTTTACAGGCTCTGGCTTGTACAGGCATTTTAAAGGAAAAAGTCAGGACTTGGATGCAATCCTATCACCTGCCGATTGCTCTCTCCACTTCAGTCAGTGTAAAGCTAGGCAGAAAAAGGGGTCTTTTACCCATTCTGTGTCTCCTTCTCTCCCACTCCTGTAATCTATAGAGGCCGGATTATTCAGTGCTGTTCAGACTCTGTACTATCTCTCATTAAAATGTCAGACTCAGCACCTGACATCCAGGATGCTCATTCCTATTGACATCAATGGACAGTGAAGTCAGTGGGAGTTGGGGAAGTAGAAAAAGTCTGGAAATTTCTTTATGAGGAGATTAGTGATCAGAGTAGCTTTAAATTACATTAAACTCTTCTCCTGTCGTTAAGCAACGTTGTCAGGCTGTCTGGTCCAACACAAGCATGCAAACATTTCAACAAGTTTTCCCTTCTTGTGGGACTTGGGAAAGAAACGTGTGTCTGACACTCACCCGTTCTCTGCTGGCAGGCTGTGCCAAGGCTTTCATGTTGCTGGTGATCGGCACAACATGAGGAAAATGGATTTTGCTGCTATGATTCCAGGTTTTATAATGCATCGCCCAAGTCATCTAATAATACACAGTAAAGTGGAAAATAAATTGTTCTGGGGGAAGCCCGAGGTGGTCTGAGAGCCAAGCACAAAGCTGTCACTCAGCTTCTCTGAGACAAAGCCCCGTCTTCCCTTACTTTCAGACTGCAGAACTGAGTTAGCAACTACTACAGACTTAGTTGTTCTTTACCTAGTCACTTTCAAACCTTATCTAATATATTTCTTAATGGGGAAAACAGAACTGCTCACAGAAATAATGCACAACCTGAAATTAAGCTTTGAACAGAGCTAAAATTGCAGTTTGGAAAACTGTGCTATTGTTGTCTGTCACCCTCTTCACATTTAAAAGGATCTTTGTACTTTCACATGTGGACAAATATATGCCTTGCCCATAGATGAGACTTTTATATCCCCAAATAGATGTAATAACATTTCCAGTTTAATTCTGGTAATTATTTTAATGAGGACTGACTCTCCTCTAATAAACTGATATAATGGAAGTGCATTAAGTATAATCAAAAGTTTTCTTATTTAATAAATCATTGTAATATTTTATCACGTATGAAAGAGCTGCTCAGCATTTCTGAGTATCCCATACATGAACTACTTTCCCAGGATACTGTGGAGGAATTGGTCTTGCCCTGTGTTTTCCCCAAAGAAAAGCGAAGTGTTAAAGTTTCTACTTCAATTCTATTTTTCTGCTGCACCAGACATTTCTTAGGGAAGTTCAGGGGACCTGGCAGCGACCAAGCCAGCGTGGGCAGCAGTGCAGACACCAGCACTGGCTCCTTGGAGAATTCTCAAGTAAATGCTAAAAGGAGGCAGTGTGGTACAAGGCATTTAATTAGCATGTTAAATACTCACATGTATGTTTCAAAATAGTGCCAGCAGAGCAGGAAAGCAGCATAATACACAGTTTGAAGGAAACAATCATATTTGCAAATGTGGGGTTTTTTTCCCGTCTCTAAAAGTTGATTGTTGCCTTCTGAATGGTAAAAGGAAATCTGGTGTTTTTGGAAGGAGAACATACATTGAAGTCCTTTATTGAATCAGCTGGCTGAACTGCAACTGCTGAAGGCAATGGTGAGATCTCGCCAGCTTCTTTTGAAAGGTGGCTTCTTGTTCTGGGCATGGTTTAGGCTATACAGGTTTATTGCAGATGCTGAACTCTGCCCTGGGGGGTAGAGGCACGCACTTCAGCATACATCACTGCAGATTTCTGAGACACTGAAAGGTAGCCAGAACAAGTTCTCTTCCTTCACCTGGGAACAAGTGAAAAGGAGATTTCTCTTTCTGATTCCTCAGTGTCTCAGCCAGATGAGCTTGGAAACTCAGTCTGCCAAATTCATATGGTTTGAGATGGTTCAGATTAAACCTATGCGACCTAAGCATGCTTTCCAGAGCCTTCTCCTGGCATTCTTCCTCTAGCAATCCTTTCCAGTTCCATTGGCTCAAGGACCAGACACAAAAAATTCTAAGGAAAATGCCTCAGTTCCAGTCCCATAACTGCCACCTGGTGTGAAGCTGGACCAGCACATACACACTCATTTCTCCCGTTTGGGCCATCTTCAGTCGTGGGCCAAGTGGCAGTGTCCTGCACACGCAGCAGAGGGCAAGCAGGTATCTCAGCTGATATCACCTAGAAACAGGCATGGTCTCACTGCAGACTCTGCTGCCCTGAAAACTTTTGTACCTGGGACATAAAGGACTCACACCTATAAATAAATAAATAAATAAATCCAAACAAACCTATCACCTCACCAAGTCTAGTTTTAGACACACTAGGAGTTGTTTTAAATGTAAGGAGTAACATTGACATCTGAAACCACAGGCGTAGGAATTGCAAAGACTCCTTCCCCAGCCCTGCTCTGGTCAGGCCATTACTGCTCAGGGAAGCAGAAGTGTAGCCTCATTAGTAGGTGCTCCAGAGGCCCATAGGAAGGAAATTAGTGCTTCTTTAGGCATTATATTCTGCCACACTCCTTTTCCCCATTCTGTGGAGAGGTAGCCAAAAGCAAAGCTGTTGCCAGTGGAGAAGAACAGCCTGTACTGACTGCACAAGGGGCAACAGTTTTAAACAGTAAGAGGGTAGATGTAGACTGGACATAAAGAGGGAACTTTTTACAGTGAGGGTGATGAGACACAGGAACAGGTTGCCTAGAGAAGTTTTAGATGCCCCATCCCTGAAAGTATTCAAGGTCAGGCTGTATGAGGCTTTCAGCAACTTGATCTAGTGAAAGATGTCCCTGCCCATGGCAGGAGGGTGGGTCTAGTTGATCTTCAAAGGTCCTTTTAACCCAAACCATGCTATGATTCACCTGCAGCAGAGTACCAGTGAGGGGGGAGCTGAGGGTGCTGGGTACATCGCAGGATTGGACCAGGCACAGAGGCAAGACCCTGCAAGGCAATCTTGACCAGGTGTGTTTTGGTTATTGAGGACTGGTCATTTGGAACCAATGAACTCTGAAAACATATTAGATGTCAAGGTCGTGGAGCCTGCAAGCTGACAAAATGAGAGGGCACCCGGGCAAATCTGGGAGCAGCAAGCAAACAGGAAGTTGGAGACAAAACTGCAGTCTTTGAATCCCTTTTTCTGTAGAGAGAGGTTAGGTTTGCCCTAAGCTGACATGAAAGATCTGACATGTTTCCTGTTACACATGAAAAATTAAATACACACCAGTAACATCAATATTATTATAATTTTTTTAAATGGTACTCTACATGTAATTTTTACTAAAAATATGTATTTTGAGATTTATAGTTCATCTTAGTCTGGCTTTCCTCATTGAGCGTGACCAGAGTTTCGGGAAGAGTGATGAGATACTCCGCCTCCCAGGCAATGCCCATTGCCACCCAGACCTAAGTCAGTAGTGCCAATGTGCCACCTGCATCTTTAATAATGTCAAACAGCTTCAAAACACTGACATCTGCTCATGAAGTTTGAAGTTTAAGTGATTTCTCAGATATGCAAGTCAACACTCTATACCTGGAACCTTGCTCGGAAAATGTTTGACATTTCTATAGCAGGCCTTTGCTCAATTAGGAAAAAATTATCCAGAGAAAATAAGGACTTTGCTGTTCAGCCAGTTCTTATTCATACCACAACTGAGCTCTCCTATCCTCTCTTTTCTCTACATCGTTGAGTTTTTACGAGAGCCACAAGGTGCACCACCACCACCAATCTGTTTGTGGGCTTTTCCATCCTGCAGAAACTCTGCCTCACTGTTCATACACTGACGGGTTTTACTTTTGCTTGACAACTCACTATCAGACCAGTAAAACTGTTTGGTTTTTTTAATTTATTTAAGTAAGGATACTTCTCATTGTTCAACAATGTAACAAATCTTGTAACAGGATTTGAATTTTTGCTCAAATACTAAAATCCCTGGCAGAAGTTCAGTACAATTTAAGCAGGCCTTTTTACAGTAATTTAAACTGTCTCATCTTTTTTTAATAGCTTTGTGTACACATAGTGGGGATTGGGCCATATAATCACATGAAGACTTGGATAAAGTCCAGTCCAGATCAGCTGCTCTTACAGAAACAAATCAAGCAGAGTTGGTTTTTTTTTCCTCTTTATTCAAAACAAGAAAAAGGCCTGGAGCTGTATCAGCTGCCAGTGAGTTGGAGGTTAACTCCAACATGCTGAATCTGTGGCTGGGTTCGTCTTTCACCGTGAGGTGTACAGATAAAGAAGGGCATGTGTGTTGCAGTCATGCGCACTCACGGAGAGAGCTTGATGGTTGTGCATGGCTGTATAACAAAATAAACCCAAACCTGCCCCAGACTGTAAGGCTGTTTGGTGCTGAGGTGGTTATGATGCCAGGCAGGAGTCAGCACCCTGCTCACTCAGCAGGTCCAGATGTATTCAGCAACTTGTTGAATCAGGCCCTCATCTTTAACTAAATCACAGCAGTAGCATCGGCAACCCCAGTGCAGGTCTGGGAGCAGCTCCTGTCCATGGTCTCCCCATCACGGCTTTCCCAGCTCCAGTCCTGCTGCAGTCCCCATACATCAGCACTGGAGAGCAGAGGCTGATAACACAGCATGGGCCAAACACATACTTCTTCCTTATAAAACCACAGAACAAGACATTTGGCTTTTGTTACCAGAGGCCTGGGGTATAATTAATCCACCCTATCTTGCATTTTTAATTACATCTGCACTCAAGTATCCAAGTCTTTCACAACCCCAATAATTTTAAGATGCAGGGAAAATATTACAGCCATTTTCAGAGGGAGAGAGGCTGTGGCATAGAGCCTATGAATACGTAGGGCAAACTTCTGAGAAAAACTTGAGCATGACTGAGAACAGAACCCAGATGTACCCAGGCTCATGCTTCATTTTAATACAGCACTAGGATCCCTCTCACTCATGATGCCAGTATAATGGTATTTCCTCTCCTGGAATAGTGTGTTGAGTTTTGGCCAGCACCTCTCTCTCTGAAAAGTCAGATGGAGAGAGGGAGAAAAAGGCCAGAGTAGCACAACCAAGGCAAGATCCATTGTGCAGAAGACCTCCATACAAGGCAAGGAAGAAGCCGGCAGAGGTCTGTGAGATACTCCGTGTCTGGTGGAGCAGTGGGCAGAACCTTGGCAAGCTGGCAAGATGGGGCTGGGCTTT
This sequence comes from Neodrepanis coruscans, assembly GCA_013400695.1. Classification (NCBI taxonomy): domain Eukaryota; kingdom Metazoa; phylum Chordata; class Aves; order Passeriformes; family Philepittidae; genus Neodrepanis; species Neodrepanis coruscans. The sequence goes on from VYZS01053808.1 coordinate 11,499, forward strand.
ATCCAGCCTCAGAGTACAAGGGCTTGGCAACAGGGAATTTGTGCTCAGCCTGGGACTGCTTCTACTTTCTATCTATTCTGCAATGAGCCATTTAACACTTCACAGCTTGTCTACCAGGTTAGGGAGAACTTTGGCAGGGTGTTTCAAAATACAGCTTTAACATGTGCCAGCTACCTTGAGCTAATGTCAGTCCAAGTGCAAGACAGATCACTGCATTTGTGAGTGACTGCTCCCGAAGGTGCTCTTAGATCTCCTGCCTACAGGCAGTTTGAGCACATTATCATAGGTATATGGTTTAGAATCATAGAATGGTTTGGGCTGGAA
>VYZS01053828.1:0-14172 GCA_013400695.1 Neodrepanis coruscans
TTCTATTCTATTCTATTCTGTATAGTCGTTTGATCTTGGCCAGCTGCCAGCTGCCCACCCAGCTGCTTTCCATTCTCCATTGTCAAGAGAAGAGATTAAAACGGAAAAGCTTGTGGGCAGAGATAAAGAGGGAGAACCCTTACCAGTTCTCATCATGGGCAAAACCAACTCAACTTGGGGAAAATTACTTAAATTTATTGCCAATTAAAGTATATTTGGATGGTGAGAAACAAAGACAAAACCCAAAACAACTTTTCATTGCTCCCTCCCAAAGGAGGTTCAACTTCAATCCTTCATTCCCAACTCCCTTGAGTGATGAAGGGGCATGGGAAATAAGGAGGTTTTGGTCAGGTCAAAACAGCTTTTCTCTGTCATTCCTTCCCCTTTACACTTTTCCCCTGCTCTAGCTTGAGTCCTTCCCATGGGATGCAGTTTTCGTCAGGAAACACCTACTTGCACCAGTGTGGTGTCCAGCGGGCTGCACTGTAGATACTTCCTCCAGCATCAACCTCTCCATGGGCTGCAAGGTAAAACCTTCTCCTCCTTGGTCTCTCCAGGGGCTACAGGAGGTACTCTGTTCTGGCACCAGAATCACCTCTTTCCCTTCTTTTCTGTTACCTAATTACTTTTTTTACAATGGGCAAATAATTTCATTAGTTTCTTTCATGCTAAGTTAAGAGAAACAGACTTTCTATGTCAGGAAATCAGAAATTCTGGAATCTTCCCCAGAGATATAGCTGTGTGTCTTCAGAAGTGTTCAGAAGTTAAGTCCTGTCTATCAAATATGACATTTCATGTGATTACTATTTGAAACGGCATCTTTCCATAAAAAGCATTTCACAATTTCTATTTGTGTCTACATTGTTTTTGAAAGGCATCCTCTTATCTTGTCTAATTTTTGCAAGAGTGGCAGGAAGGCCAGGATATGCCCCAGTGGTCAATGACCTCTATGTGACTGATAAAGATTGGCAAGTCAGCACGCTACCAGCAGAGAGTTGTCTTGGAAGAAATGTAAAGAGAAAGTGGGCAAGTTATGAAGTATCGTTTGAACTTTTTTGTTGTACTTTCTCCTCTTTGTAACACATGCACTAACTTAGTCGCAGTGCTTTGCTCTTTTAGAGTATCCTATTCTGCCCTGCCTTGGCCCCTCCAGGGACAGATGTTGGGCACTGTCTCTCCAGCTGTCTCTCCACTCTTCACGGTTGGAGTCTGCCAAATTCCGTGCACGTTTCTGAAGTTTCTGTAATTTTTCAAGGTGACAACTCTTTCTATTCATTCTCAAAAAAGCCATGTAAGAAGTCTAACCCAGTATTTAATTGTCAGCTAATTTTAATTAATAATTTATTTTTCATTTTTTAATTATTATAATTTTTAAGGATTTAATCTTAGGATACTTTAAATATGTTCCACTTTAAATATTAAAATGAGTAAGAATGAACTATGGTAAACAGTGAAAAAATCACTATAAGAGTATGAAAAAAGGAAACAATAAGTATAATAATGTCTCATTCTCTGCTTGAAAAACAGAAAAGACACAGTTTACCTTTAAAAGAAAAAAAATTACAGAAAGGACTTGAGATAATTTTAAGCTTCAAGGTGAGTTTTTTAGCAGTCACAGGTCCTTTTCCCATGTTAATTACTTTGCTATTGTCAGCTCCTGTGTACATTTCTCTTTTTCGTCCATGTCTGCGAGTGGCAATAGTACTCTTTAGGTATATCACATCCTCACATCCAAAGCTTTTTGGCTGCCTTTGTAGATTTCCCATTTGCAGTTACTGAGGTGGTAAAATTGTGGTGAATTGCGAGATCCTTTAAAAAAAAAAAAAAACGAACAAAACTGGTCAGAATATAAACACAGGGGAAAACTTATTTTACTTTTACTAGTACTCCACAAAAGTGCACTTTTTTATCTAAACTTAGTGGTTTTATTCTTCTTTCTAATGAACTGTATGTTTTAAGTCTTTTGACATATGGCTTATTCTACAGAATATATTGTCACTTCTTGAGTAGCACAGACCTGTACTCTTGGCACTTCATTTCAGTTGTCAAGTGTTAAATTCCTCTGCGCCTCTGTCTGGGGCACACATGAGGGGCTTAAATGCTGCAGTGTCAGCTAATTATTCTGAGACCTGAGACTTGATATTTTATTGGAAATAAAATATTTGTTCTCTAACTTCAAAATAGCAAAGAAAAAAAAAAGGCAATGTAATTTGCATCAAAAGCACATGCAGAAGAGTATTTTGAGGATGTGTGGTAAGCCAGATTTTGATTTTGTGTTGAAACATAAAGTATGGATCAAGTTATTCTTTTCAGTCAAGAGGAATGAGTGCTAAATTTCCACAAAGATGCCAAGCTCAAGATTATCAGAGAGCTGCCCATTTACTACAGTCGCAGCTATTCTGGGTGGAGTGGCTTTTTGTCACACAATTTTGAATTTCAATGTAGGATCTGAACTGGCCTTCAGTAAATGATGTCTATTCTTACTGATTTTGATATCAGGGCTATTGGACCTACTTATTCTACTACAATTCCTCTGCCATGTTCTTACTGTGTTCTGGAATACGTGTCATGAGAAAAGGAAAAAGTTTTCCAAAATGTGTTGTCCATTAAAAACTGGAACAAACAATGTTTAGTTACATGTGCCTAAGGTGATTCAAATCCATGGGGATTCAAATCATTGAAATGCTGAAATGACATTCATGATAATGGAGAAAATTACAATTATGTGTCCATTGGAAACTAGTAAGAAGTAATCAAATCTACAAAATATCTGATCACACTGACCCTTATTTCATATGATAGTTTTGTGTATTACATGAGTAAAGGACAGAACAATTTTTGTTCTTATGATTAACGAAAGACCTACAATATAGATTTAAAAGGGTTTTTCAACCTTAAACATAGGGTGTTTTTAAATCTTTTTTTATACATAAGACTAATTTTGGTGAACGTTATTATAATGGTATTGGAGAGTAGGGGGATTTTCTGCTTGTAGTAGAAAATGGGACAAGATTCTTATCCTAAATAGAAACAAACCATAATGTAGGGGAAAAAAACAATGTACTATATATAAACATTAAAAATAAATGTGCAGAGCTTCCAGTTTTGTAGTGCTGTGTGGCAAATACTTTCAGAATATTGGCTTCCAACTTCCCACAGTCTGATTCATTGCCTTAATTTTAGCTTTAAACTCAATGTTGAAAATGTTCAGATTCTTTTCTTGCAGGAGTTTTCAAAAGTATTAATTAAAATATAATAAAAGAAAGTGAGCAGTTGAATGGTTTTCTGAACTAGTTTCAATTTTACCAGGGAGAGAAGCCTGTCAGGGTGCAGCTGGTGCATTCCAGGGGAGCAGCAGCAACGTAGGAGAGCTCTGCAGAAAGTTCATCCATTTAGCTCCAGGAAACCATATATCAGAAATTATGTCACTGAAGAAATTCATCAAAGTGCTGATTACTTCTTCTGAGAAAAATGAGTCAAAATGACTACAAAAACTTTTAAAAAACAGAAATTTAGCATCATGGGGTTTAAAACCAGGAAACCCTATCCTGTGCTACAATATCTTTGATGGGGAAGATGAGTCCCATCACTGTTACAAAACAGCTCTCCCTCCACCTCTAGTTCAAGATCCAAGAGGATCTCTTGTGCTGCACAATGTCTTTTCAGATACATACTCATTCTAACTATAGCTGAATGACCTGAAAAATCAGGCTTAAGGAATTTTTATAACAAGGTTTAGAACTGCTCATTTAGCATGGCAGGAGGTCTTGATCTCACATGAAATAGTAGGAATTGTAGATACATAATATCAGGGCCATGAGGTCACTGCCAAATATGCATCACTGCATTGAACAGAACCACCTGGGACACCTCCTCCCTCAGTCACCCCTGGCTAGAAGCCCTGTTTAGGCCCTATTTCAGCTCTGGCACCATCAGCAGCCCTGATCTTCCCGTTGTCTTGCAGTTCAGAATCTGAAAAAATGTCAGCTTTCTTCTCTGGAATCATTTTGGAATGTCCAAATCTCTCGTCAATCTTGCTTCTCAAAGAGACTATGTATCCTCTGGTTTATTTTGGCATATTTCTATGGAAAGCAAGAAAATTAATGCTTTACTTAACCCAGGCAAGAGTTCGGCCTGCTATTGGAGGCATCATTCAAGCAACTGTTTTTTCAAGAAGTTATTGTATCAAAGAGTTCCATTTCTCATATCAGATTTGAAATACCTTAGATAACTGGTTAAAACATAAGATATAGAAAAGCTACACCACGGGAATGGAAGGGTCAATCTTATTTATTATCCTCTTTCTGGGTATGCACTATAGATGCTTAGGAAAATAAACCAATAGACGCTGGTGGAATTTTAATTATTTTTTTCTTTTCAAATTATTCCAGTTTCTGACAAGACTCAGTGTCGAGTTTCTGTCATCTGGCAGAATATCAGATAACAAACATCTCAACAAAATTAGAAAGAAAATAGTAGAACTCAATTTTGTTCTGGTTTTAATAAAAAGAGGATAGAAAAGGGCAAAGGTGGCTGAAAGAATTTAGGGAAACTTATTCAACAGGCCTCAATAAATTTGGCTTGTTCTTTTTTGAACATATTTATTCTTCTATTTTTCACATCCTATGATAATAAGTACACCTATGAGGTGCCCAGGGAAAAGTGTTCTTGCTAGTAGTTTTGGTTCATTGCCTGACTGTTTAACTGGGTGTCCCCTGCTCCTTGCAGTGGGACACAGTTGTTTAGAAACAATTCCTTATAGTTCCTCATGGCATTTGTGATTCTTTCTGCAGAGTAAATATTTTAGACGTGTTCTGAATTTATTTTTACATGTCTTGTTTTTTTGTTTTTTTTTTTATTTTAATTTGATGCTCTACTCTGTTTTTAATTCTTTCTGTGTTATTAAGCTTTCAATCACTGTTCCGATAACTGTCCCTAAACTATTTTTTAAAAGAATGTGGTAAAATGTAACTTTTCTCTGAGAAGTCCAAATATCTTCTTATCCAATTTGTTCAAATTTTGCTGTTTTTCCTTCTAGGAAAGTTGTGCCTGTCTCCCTTGCTGCCTGAAAAATCTCACTAATGGTATACGTTAAAGTAGACACTTGAAGAATTTTACGTGAGTATGTGATACATTGAAATGGATATTTTTATACTACATGCTTATTTTTTCTCTTTTGATATTTTATTCTCTAATGTTAGTGGAGCAGTCTTGTGGTTTCTCCCTCTAACTGTTAAAACACTTGAGATTTTTGTTATATCCTTAACAAAGAAACATCATTGTATTTCAGCTGCTTTTTAACTATATCTTTAACAGTATGCATTCTTTAAAAATAAATTCATTTTAATTAATATAGTTTAATAATTCATTCTACTTTCTCCTGATACTTTTATTAGTTTCTTTTAGAAGCTTAAATTAACTTAAAATAAACTAAATCTTCTAATATCCTGGAACAGTAGAGATCAACCTAAAAGTATATTCACTGCTTTGCCTTGATTTTCTTCTAACAATTTAAAAAGTAAACAATACATAACCTGGAGCAATTATCCGTGAGTCAAATTTCTTTTATCACTTAAAGTACTCAGTGAATTTAACTTTTATTGTTATCTGGTTATGAAAATTATTAGAAACACCTCTGCCCAAACTACGGTGCAAATGAGACCATACACCAAAGTCAATAGTATGGATTTTATTTAACAGCAAATGTGAGACAGAGAGAAAGAGAAATAGAAAGAAATATTAAAGGGGGGGGGGAAGGGGAGGGGGAGGAAGAAAGAGAGTGACAGAGAGAGATTGATAAAAAATTTATCACAACTCCGTGGAGCCTAATGGCATCCTGTGGGTCTTTTCTAGTTGTCTTGGTGGTGAGGTTCTCAAAAACATAGAGTCCAAAGTATTAATATACATTTGGGAGATACCCAGGCACCATCTCTAGTTGGGGGAAGCTTCACAGTCTCTTGTGACAAGCTCTGGATTTGTTACCACACTTGTATCCCATGCAGTTGTCTGGTGGTGGAAGGCCTCAGGAACGAGTTTGGGGGGGTGCTTTGGGGGTCTTTGGTGGTTTTTGACCCGTTCTCAACAGCCTCTCATATGAATGTCCCACGTGTCTGTGGTTTTCCCAGAGCGGGGGAGATTTAATATGTTTTGTGTGGAGAGATTTCACTATCACACATCTAAAACCTTTCTCCTCCACCACCTGATGAACCTTGTTTACTTCTCGTCAGACTTAAATTGATTAGACAATAGTCTTCTCTCAAGTATTCTCATCACAGTCTAAATTCTGGTCAGGAAGCATATTGGAGAAGGGGCGGGTTTTGGTGCTTGCAGGCAGACCATTGCTTCCTTGACAAAAAGGCTTTCTGTGTTTGACAATGTTTAAAATATCAACCACATCTCAGTCCATCACAACTTCCTTCTGCAATTAAGGGCTATAGCACAGAATTCTGTGTCGTCTTTGAAGACAATTTCTGATTTCCTGTCTCATGAGAGGAGGAATGACTATTTCTTTGATCCTTGCTTGGTATGTTTAAAGTGTGATTATAGAAGAGTTTGCAGAGGGTATTTTGTTTTGTTTTGTTTTTTGTTTTGTTTGCTTGTTTGTTTGTTTGCTTTAAATGCTGAGTAGCAATGTCAGTAGTGATATCCAGAATAGCAGGTGCTTTCAAAATATCCACTTTTTTTCCAGTACACCAAATGTAAATTAATGCAATGGAAATGTCTTCATTTGGGGATAGAAGTGTGGAAGAAACCTCACTTCTAACAACTTCATGAATTTTTCCTTCCTTGTCCTACCTGTCTCTAACTTGGATATCTTACCGTTTGAAGGTTTAAGATAACTAAGAGGTGACTCTCCTTTCAGTAAACTAGGACTAATTATCCACTCTTTCATCTTCCTGACCCTGTTTTTGCACTCCTCCTTCCCTTCCTTGCCCGCTCCAATCTTCTTATTTTCAGAAAAAAACCCAAAACCTTGTCAGTAAAGTTCACAGTTATTATTTTATACCTTTCCAATATAAATTGTTTGTCTGAAACAATGCTTTCCTGGCATACTTAGCTGACCTTTTGTCCTGGTTTCTTCTGGGATAGAGTTAATTTCTTAGTTGTCAGCTGGGCAGAACACCCTTACATTAGTATTTCCTATTATTATTTGCTTCTGTCTGGCTTGCTGCAGCTATTTGTACATTCCTCAAAGTTTTTCTTTGCTTCTTTATAGTTCTGAATGAAAACAGTGTGATATAAGAAAAGTGCAGCAGGAGAAAATCAATTCAGGCCTTTCTGATTATTGGAGAAAAATCAGGGAGGCTGTGATGGTTTTGTATGAAGTAATTTTCTTTATACAAGCTAAATGGGCTATGGTTTAGGTTTGTGTTGGAAGGAATGTTGATATCACAGGGATGTTTTCATTATTGCTGAGCAGTGTTTGCACAGTGTCAAGGCATTTTCTGCCTCTCACACCACCCCACCACTGAGCAGGCTCAGGGTGCACAAGGAGTTTGGAGGGTACACAGCCAGAACAGCTGACCCCAACTGAGCAAAGGGATATTCCATATCATGACATCGTGCTCAAAAAAAAAAAAAAAANAGGAATTACTGGAGAGGGTCCAGCACAAAACACAAAGACGATGAGGGAACTGAAGCATCTCTCGCTAAAGGACAGGCTGAGGGACCTGGGCCTATTTAGCCTGGAGAAGAGATGACTGAAGGGGACCTTATCAAAGCCTACAAATATTACCAATATCTACAAATTTCTGAAGGGTGGGTGTCAGGAGGATGGGGCCAGACTCTTCAGTGGTGCCAGTGACTGGACAATGGGCAACAGCCCAAACAGGAACAAAAGAAAGTCTGTCCAAATATGAGGAAAATCTTTATTTAGAGGGTGACAGAACACTGGAATAGGCTGCTCAGAGAGGTTGTGGAGTCTTCTTCTCTGGAGATAATCCAGGATATGTATCTGTGTCACCTGCTCTGGGTGACCTTGCTTTAGTAGGGGGTTTGGACTAGATATTCTCCAGAGGTTCCATCCAAACCCGACCATTCTCTGATTCTGTGACTGTATATGTATACATATACATATATATTTTAATTTCCATTATTAAATTGGTCTTATTTAAACCCATGTTTTCTTACTTTTATGCTTCCAATTCTCTTTCCCTGCTGAGAATGAGTGAAAAAGTGGCTGGGATTAAACCACAACAGAAGCCATAGATCATGAACAATCTTTTCCTTGGAAAGGGAAGATTTAGTTGCAAGAATGGAAAAAACCCTGTGTGTACAAGATGATAAGTGATAGATCCATCCAAAGTGATCTATCTAAGTGATAGATCAGGTGATAAAACAGAGCACAGGAGAGATTAACAGGTTTAGTTTTCTTCGGTAGAGCACAAATTTTTGAAATGTTTCTGTTTCTTGCCAAACCCCCCCCAACAAACTCCCAGTCTTTTTCAGTTGGCAACATTATTTCTTCTCATCAAAGTGTTTATAATATTCTAAATAAGGAAGGAAACAAAAGAGAAGTTTAAAGATACTCCTTCAGCCTAAAATTTTCTGTAGTATTGTTGTGGGTTGGAAAAATAAAACCGTTCCCCCCCACCATTCCCTGACGGGGATGTCCGCGGTCCCGGGCTGTCGCGCCCGTGGAAACCGCGACGGGAATGGAGCCGTGGCACATGCCGGGAGCCACTGGGGCTGCGGGCGATGGCGCCATGATGGCCAGCGGCAGCAGGTGAACCAGCAGCAGATCGCTGCCTCTGCCGCCCCTCCGTCTCTCGGCCGTGGTCCGTCCCCCTGCGCGTGCCGTACGGGCAGCGGCAGCGCCTCCTCGTCCCCCCCCGGGAGTGCGGGGCTGGCCCCTTGCCTGCGGCGGCGAAAAAAGTGGCAGCCGCGACCGGCTCCAGGTCGGCTGGGAAGGCCTCTGGTGGGCAGGTGGCCTGGCGCCGCGCGAGTGGCGGCGGGTGTTAGAGCCGCCGGGCAGCAGGTCTCGCCAAATCCCGGGGCTGAGGGAGAGGACCNGGTTGTTCCTTCCTTTTCGTTTTTTTCTTTCTTTTTTTTCTCTCTTCCTTTCCTTTCCTTTTGTGGCTTTTCCTTTTGTTCCCGCGGAGGCAGGTGACCTGGGGGCTATCTTGCAGCTATTCCCCAGGGGCCAAAGGCCACATTTTTCCCTCTTTCAGCACTAAATCTCTCCTTGGGCTAAAAGGGAGGGAGGGAGGGGGTGCGCGGTTTTTGTAATCTTCTTGAGTTGTTTTCCTCAGTCGAAACCGGGCAGAGGTTCACGGCTAAGGGAATCTTGAGACCACGTGCTCCCTTCTAACTACCCCGGAGTCTCTCAGCTGGGCCCAGAGGGAGAGAGAGACAAGCACTATCTCCAGAGCGTCCTCACCTCAAACGCGGGCCCTGGAAAAATTTAATTTGTTTGTCTGTTTTTTGCACTTTATTTGTCGGGTTTTGGTGTTTGTGCAAAATAAAGTGTGATATTTGTGTGTTTTCTTCATTTTGGGGTTGTGTTTGTGACTTCTCTCAGAGTCTCTGCTCCAAAATCACTGAATTTGTGGTAAAACCACCACAAGTATGTATCTTCATACTTGAATGATTATTCCTTCTGTTTATTACTTGCTCTCACACTCACAAAAATGCAGCTGCTTTAAGAGTTATTAGTTACTCTTGATGCAAGGACACAACACATTTCTAGTATTTTGTTCCTCATTTTGATAACCGATAGTTGGCATTTGCAGCTTCTCTGACACTACCCCAAAGCATTCTGAAGAAAAAACCTAACAATGCCATGCTCAGGAACAGACTGCCACAAGAGCAAAGTCTTGGCATCGGTTCTCTACTAATTAGGTAAATGTACACTTGAGGTTACATTTAGACTATCCATTTGCATCAGTATCTCAGATTTAATTGTATAGTCACTGTGTCTCATAGCTACTTTGAAGCAATTATTTTGACAATTATTAGGAGACATTATAAATAACTCGGGGCATAATAATGCAAAATAAATCCATTAAGACAAAAGCCTGAGGGCAGAAATCCTGGCTCTCGTTAAGACATAAACAAAGCCTTTTTCCCGGAGACCAACTTTATTGCTATGTGACTGTGTATAAGAAGAACAGCCAAAAGAGTTTACAGATTTTATAACATTTTAATTCTAACACTTACCTAATACAAATAAAGGAACTGGGTTTCCATCCAGAGAAAATAACAGAACAGTTTGCTTGAAAAATGTTGGGTTCCCATGTCAAGACTAAAGACTCAGCAAAGATGGGAGGAAGCGTTGAAGGAGAACTGGATTGCCCTCAGAACACAGATGTTCAGTGTGCTGGGAGCAGGATTGTCCAGAGTCCTCAGTCTGATCTGTGACAAGCAGCAGCGAGTGACAGTTTCCTAGTTTTATGTGGAGAGAACATTTAAATAGTTTTTCAAGTAGCTTTAGGCTGTTGATTTTTAAATCCTCAAATAAAGTTAATGAAGCTCAGGAGGAAAAACAGCTCCTTCAAAGCAACCCCCTGCATACTGGATTGTTTTCTTTCATAGTATTTTATGTTGTGATCAAGTCAGGCTCTATTTAGTTTATCATTTGAAAGGATTCAGTGTAAAACACTGTAACTATGGACTGCACACCCTACCAGAAAACTTTTCAAGATGGAATCTGATTTCCTAATAATATAGAGTATGTTTGTTTACATATTTTAGGAAGCTTATATTTGGTACAATAAGGTTGAATAACACCATCAAAATACATTTTAATCATCTGAGAAATAATTTGATTAATGTAATAGCCAAGGCTTAATGATATGTAGAAGATGCAGAGTTGTTTTTATGATGCCTGCAAAGTCTTTGTACCCAAAATATTATGATATGTTTTTCTTTCCTTTCTTTTCCTATTTTTATGAATAAGGTTTTGTTGCAACCCATCTGTGCCTCTTGGATCTTATCCAAAGGCTGTCTGTTCATCATTGCCAGTACTTATATGTTTGATTATAGAAAAAAAATAAGTGGACATGTACAGATACTGATGAATATGTGGCATTTTTCCATTAAAATTATATATTGGAGACATTATTCATCAAAGACTGGCAAGACATAGTTTCTAAGAAAATGAATGTGGCACTTTCTAGAGAGAGATTATAAAGGCTGACTTTATTACAATCTGTCAATTTGGTATCTGGCGTTTTGGTAATTTGTCAATTTGGTCAAAAAGAGATGAGGAATTGTGACAAAATCCTAATAAGGAATGATTGATTAAGTAGTATTTAATTGTATACTTGGAATGTAGTTGCTGATTGGATTATTTGACCTTCTGAGTTTCAATACCCATCTGGACCACCAGATTTAAAGGGTTAGATCACCGGCACAAAGTCTAACTTCTGACAATTGCTGTCCCTCAGATATTAATATAGAAGTCAGTAGCTTGATGTCTTTATTAATGACCTATATGGTGGGACAGAGTGCCCACTCTGTGAGTCTGTGAACTGTGCCAAATGCAGGGGGAGGACTTCTGCTCAGAGGGTGTTCAGGAGGCCAGAGAAATGGGCTAGCGGAAACCACATGAACCCGAACCAAGAGAAGGTGAATTCTTGCAGCTGCTATGAACTAAGCTCATATAAGAATAGGATCAAGGTGCCAACACAGCACTTTATCAGATTCTGGGCTTCTTATTATAAGACTGACAGGGACATACTGGAACAATAAATTTGGAGGACCTCTAAGACTGTCAGTGTGCAGGAGCACATGGAATATGCGGAGAGGCTGAAATAGTTGAATTTGTCCATTATCAAGTGAAGTCGAAAGATGGGGAAGACCTAACTGTGCCTACGGGGAAGACAGAAGATTAATTCAAGCTTTTACTAGACATTTCAATTAAGTATGGGTAAAAGATCTTGGTCATAAGATCTCTGGTCTCCAAGACTTTCAAAATACGAGTCATGATTGGACCAGATAAAACCAGGAAAGCCCCTTTAGGCCTATAATTCAGTCCACTTTAGCCCCTTTATTCTGTGATTGTACCATTCTAAAATGCAGAACCCAGTAAAGTATGAGAACTTTCTCTCTAGATTAGATTTATTAACACTGTGAAACAGATGAGACACGAAAAATTTTTAAAGTCAAACTTAATGTCGGTGTTCATCACTCTGCTGACCTCAAAAGTCTTACTACTTGTAAGCAACTAAAAGAGATGGCTCATTTACTTTATTGCAATATTTTCTACTACAACATTAAAAGATAAGCAACTACACTTTACAAATGATAAAATGTATACTGTTTACTATTATTTTAACTTTACTTATCAAAACCTATCTCAAAATTCATGTAGATGTCATTCATTGGTATTCATATTTGACATCATTTACACACAGTAATCCTCAAATCTATATTCTTCAATTTTTTGTTATATCTAATTAGGACTTTTCTTTGGCATTGCTAAGAATCCCTGTTTTGGAAGCCACACTAATTAATACTTAGCAGTTTAACAGGAGCTGTTTGTGTGCTGCTACTAAATGGCCAATGATAATTACAAATCAGCATTTATGTTGTGCTACAAAGCCCAAACTTTTGCAATGCGTAGATATATAAACTTATATATTGCTTAAAACGATTATAATATAAATAAGTTACTAGTTTAAATTCAATTTTTTAATACAAATTTGCTCCAACTTTGAAGAAAGACACACTGCAAAATAAACAAAGTGATCTTGTACCATTCAAAAATGTCTGCATTCTTACAAATATCAAGATAAGTGGTCAAAGATCTATTAAAATTACCAGGATTCATCTAATGGCCTTTTTTTTCATTTAAAATGGATTTGATCCAACTTAAACTTGATCCTGGAGAGATTTTAAAAGGAAAGAAAGTGTCTTAATGTCTCATTTAATCCTTTGAGGGTATGAAATATATACACTTCATTGTTACAAAGGCAAAGTAGACACATTCTACTAAATTTAAGGAATCTCACTTTTTGTTTCTCTGGATTCAAATATTCTATTTTAATTGGAAAAAGGACTTTCACAACTGTCCAGATGATCTCACAGTGTTAGTTTAGAAGCACAAAGAAATGATTTCGTTTAAAGTCGCGATCTGTGATCATTAAACACTTTTTGATCCTTAGACTCATAAGAATTTCCTGTAGAAACATTTTCTCAATACATGGGCTTTAGGAAATGAAAAATACATTTATATCTTCAAGGAAAACCAATACATGGAAAAAAGAAAAATGTTTAAGAAAGATTTTTATTTTACTTTGTTAATGACAAAAAGAAAAACTAATTCCATATTCTTACAATATCCATCATGTTTTCTTCTCCTCAGGCTTCATAATAAGACTGAATCTAGAGGCTTTCTGTAAAATAGAATAGAGCTGTGTTGTGGGTTGAAAACAAAGGCTCTGGGAGCTAAACCGTTTCTTTTCCCTAACACACACACACAAACACACACACACACACCCACCCACCAACACCCCACTGTCTTTCCCCTCCATTTTTAGGGACGGGGAAAGGGCTATTTTAGGGCTTTTTGGAGATTTTTTGGAAGGTTTTTGGGAGGCGAGGGGGGGGAATCAGGGCTGTGTTAAACTGTCTTTCTTGTGTGTTTGAGGCAGGTTGCCATAGCAACAGCAACGGGTGCTGGCTTGGGGCCCCGTCATGGCACGGGCCTGCCGGCCTGTGCAGTTGGGGACAGGGTCAGTCCCCACAGCAGCCGTGCCCGCCGTGGCTGTTGCTTTCCCCATTCCTGCGCTGGTTCCCCTGCGTGGCTGCGCTGAGGCATGGTGCCGGCGGCAGCACAGGAGCCAGCGGGGATGGGGCTGTTCGGTCCTGGTGCTCCTTGTTAGCCTGGGTCAGGATGGCGCTAGTCCCCGCAGTGGGTGGGGGCTGCCCCTGCCCTGTTCCCGGGTTGCGGCGGTGGTGCGGGGGCCTGCCAGGCATGGCGCGGCCCGGGTCTTGGCAGTGGCAGGGNTGCCCTGTTCCCGGGTTGCGGCGGTGGTGCGGGGGCCTGCCAGGCATGGCGCGGCCCGGGTCTTGGCAGTGGCAGGGGTGCGCCCACCGCGGCCCGGCGGTTTCCTGGTGCGGCGGGCAAAGGTACCCCATCCCATCTCCAGTGGCGGTGCCGGCCAGTGCCGTCTTGGCACTGCGCATGAACGGAGGGGTCTCCCGTCACATGGAGTGGAGGAGGGCTAT
>VYZS01053829.1:18927-34708 GCA_013400695.1 Neodrepanis coruscans
TTTGTCTTCTAAACTTATGATTTTTTTTTTAAAATCACCAGATTTATTCTTGTTTCTTCAAAAACTGTTTATAATCATTTATTCTTATATTTTCTCTGTAATATATATATCTTTCTCTGTTATATATATATCTTAATAACTGAGTTTAGTTCAGCTTATGCTAGGAGTTAGCTTTAGCTTTGTTTCTTTTAAATGACAATGATAATACAGTGAGAGTGCCGTCTGCGGCTATCACAGTCCCTCTTTCCTTTCCTTGAAATGTATTCCAAGATATTTGTTTAATTGACTTGAATTTTGAGAGAGTAAGACTTTAGCTCTAGAAGACTTCACTAAAAGGAAAAGCTAGAGAATTTTTCCTGCCTCTGGCTATCGTTCTGCTCACATCCACCTTCCATCTTTTCCATTGACACACTGAATATCACATAGGAAAATACTAATGGTATTTAACTAATACTTTCAAGTGTCCTATATGAAATATTTTTAAGAGGAACATTTATTGTAATTATAAATCATTGGGTTTAGCAATTGATGTTCTTTAAGAAGAAAAAAGACCTTAATATCAAACAGTATTTATGAAGTGAAGTCCAACATGTATTTTCATTGATAGTTTCAGGCCTTCTCATATATTTTTTAAGACTCTGGAAATCAGTATTTTGGATTTGCTAGGAGGTAGAGCAAAATTCCTGCCCAAACCAAAACTTACATTTTCATGGGTATAAGAAAGAATACTGGCTAACCAAAGGCCATAATATCTGTTTTACTATTAGGAAAAATGTCAATACATTTCAATATATATCCCTTTAAGCATGAAAGTAAGATATCTGTGTAAAACCATTGGTGCCTAGAAAGACCAGGAAGGATAGGAGAGATTATTTGGGGTGTTGGTTGGGAAAGTAGTAATTCAAATCATGTCTGTACTGGTACAAACAGAGAGGGTCTGCTCTCTGGTCTACCAGCTAGCCCAACATAGCTCATCTGCAAACACCTGCATTTTTTTTCTTTTTCTCCAGAAAAAAACCCAACAAAACTGCTTACTGGGTGTGGTTCTGGCATGCACCTTTTCCTAGACAATGGCTGAGCACAGTCCAGAAATGTAGGAATTAGCACAGGCAAAGCTGTGGAGGCTGTGAACTGACAGCTAGGTACCATGAGTGAGCCTTCTCTATTGCTCCATGTAGCCTTGATGGCCAAAATAGAGAAAATGGGAGTATTAAAAGTATCAGTACAGACTACAGAAAAGTTTGATATCAGCAGCAGGGCAAAACCCCCCAAAAACAGAGTGGGAGGCATTTATCTGAGAAACAGATCTCAGGAACAGGTATACTCATATATTCTTTAAAAATACGGACAAAAATTCAAATGCAATTTTAAGCCAAAACTGAGGACTTGTGAATCAGAGCAGGAAGATGGATATGTGTGAACTGAAATTGGATACATATGAATCTTTGCGGAAGCCCATGACTGCATTATTTACTTCTGTTCTTGAATAAACTTTTATTTCCTGTCTTGCTTAACTAGACAAATGGGTTTGCTAATTTTCTTCTTAACATGTATGGTGCACTGTTTAATACACTCCCTAAAAACTGATGTACATTTTCGAATACAATTCATAAGCCAACTTACTACTATTAGATCTATTTCACAAAGAGAATGGGTGGGTTCTCTACAATGTTATTGATGGGGAAAGAACATCTGTGAATATTTATGTTATCAGACCCAGTGCTCTTGTTTCCAGCTAATAAACTATGCTCACTGAGTAATTAAAAATAGAAAAAACAATTGCTTTATTTCATTTATTGTTGCAAGTGTCAATATAGCAACTGAAGCATCAAAAATGTGGTGGGTGATATAGTCAACACTGGGAAAACCACTTTCTGTTTAGAAGTTTATTTAAGAACAAAAAGTACACACACCTCCTAGTCTTCTTTCTCACTAATCATTAACTGTGAATAAGAAACCTTTGTAAGCAATTAAAATTGAATTTGTAATGAAAAAATCATGTTCTACATAATGCAGTAGCCAAAATCTGTTATAAAGAGATAATCAAAAACTGTAGATTACTGATAAAGGCTTCACTTTATCACCTAGCAGCGTTACTCATACCTGCCACTGTTGAAAACAAGCTAAAATAAAAGTTTTGTGATTCTGGGACTACCATATTGCAAATATTTATATAATTTAATCTTCTATTGACACTCAAAAAATTATAACCAGTGAGATGAAACATATTGCAAACTCTCATCTAGATTGGTCATTTCAGGTGTCAGGGCTTTTTAATTTTCACTGCTTAAAAATTTAAGTTTCTTTTTTATTAAGGACAGGCCTACAAAGAAGGGAAATGATCAGTTGACTATATTGCTTTTCAACCTGTGATAAAGGAAATGTAGTTACTAAGATTTCCAGATATTCTGAGTGAATACAACAAGGGAAATTTTTGTTATGTTACAACATAGATAGCAAGTATCTAGACAGTAAATAATGTACTTTAAAACAGATAAGTGGTAGATAAAATGGGAATTAAGCAAACCTCTCTGTACTCAGTCACACACAATTTTTTTTTTATCACCTTTGTAGCCTGGTGTCCAACCTATTTTTATACAAAACTTTTCTGTGCCCAAAAGGCTAGTTTAATTCTAATGTCCAATAACATTGCTCAGAAGACAAAGACAGTAAAAATTAAAATCAGCTATGTTTTTTTTTTACTGTTCTGTTTAAATTATGATAATGATTGCAATAATGACACATCCTGCAGCCACGGCTATGCAGCATCAGGTGGAAACATCTTTGAAGTATTCTTTTTAGCTCCCAAATGTAGACATTGGTTCTCACTGTGGCAGATTTATCCTCTAGTTTACAGCTGTTGGTGTTCAGGAACCCTAATGTTCAAGAAACTAATGCTGTAGACTGGAAAAATTTTATTTGAAGGGAAGCAGCACCATCTATTGCAACCTGGAAGCTTAGCTCTAGATGATATAAAGAACAGAGATGGCCTGAGCAGTTTTCAACTCTTTCTTGCATGGACTTTCATTAATTTGTCTTTAACCAACTTCAAATGAGGATATGTCCTCAGTTTGTATATGGCAAGGCGCAGGGACAGGGCTATGTTCCAAGCATGCATGTATCTAATAAAAAGACACATCTAAGAGACATACCTGTTTACAAATTAAGATAATATAATAGCATAAGCTTAGTCCTTACTAACTGTTGATTTTAAATGACTTGGCTGGAATTTTCATTTCTGAAATGCAAGGACAGTCAAAACTTAAGAGTATGTTTTATCCAAGTGATATTCTTTCAAAATATTCTTTCAGAAGCAGCATTAATGTAGGTGTCCAGTACAGTATGTTCTTCTAATAATGACAGTGCTATTGTCATCCATCTATATTTCTGGTTCTTCTCTTTTTTTTCCAGACTGTCTACAAAGCCTGGCTCTGTTCCCAGTATTTTGAAGTCACACAGTTTCACTGCAGCAACAGAATTCCTTGCAAGCAATACTGTTTGGAGGTTCAAACGAGGTGTCCCTTTATATTACCAGACAACGATGATGTCATCTATGGAGGACTATCAAGTTTCATCTGTACAGGTATAGTATAAAAAAAAACTAATTTCATTTGTTTTCATTACTTTAAATGTGATATCTTAGCTCTAACTATGAGAACCTGAAGGTACTCCTTATGAGAATGATTTGTTAGAGGTGCTAGGATCTGAGCCCAGGTTTAGAAATGCACATTTACACTACAGCTTGCCCATCATCAGCTTTAACAAACAGAATTGCCAAAAGAAATTTGCTCAGATTATTTTTTATGCTTAATAATTTGGTGAAGGCTTTCTGTTGCTTCATGTCATGCAGTACTCAGAGTAAAGAGGCTGCACGTCATGAAACATTCAAAAAAAATAAAAAAAAAGAAAAAGGCAGGTCCAGTATTTAGTATATTTACCTTTGTTCACCTGCATTCTTATGTCAGATAAATGGAGAATCTGAAGCATGACATTCAAAACTGTACAGCAGCTCTCAGAGGGCAGATGTCTAAGTGAAGTGAATTTCTTCATGAGTGAAGAAATTTAAGACTCAGTTTCTCACCTGTGAAGAACTGATCTTTTTTATGTCCTCTTGAGGCTTGTTACATTCTGTGAATATCTTAAGTGTAAAAGGTTATTGCTAATATATATCTCAGATATCACTGGTACTTTTTTTTCGGACTTACTGGGAGTCATGCAAACACAATTTCAGCTTATATCAATGTTATTTTCAGAATTCTGGTACCTAGTGTATCATCTGAGAATCTTGAAGATATTGAGGCAACTTATTCCCACTAAATAGATAAAGAGGCATTTCAATGCTTAGATCATTTAACACCAGGTCCAAATATCGGAAATTAGACAACCTTCACCTCTAAATTAGGGCTGCACTGGAAGTCTTGATACTAAGTGAGTTGCCTAAGGTAAGCTACTTAAAAACAGAGTCGATTCTAAAACCTTCTGGACGCTATATACCGTCTCAGATGTAGGCATAATAGTTGGGGCAACTCGCTTCATCTTATACCCTGTGTTTGGATTTGGGGTGATTCTGGTAGCAAGGTATTTACTGTATTTCTTTTTGAAGATTAAACCTGTTGCAAACAACTGAAAAGTTTCCATCCTTATGCAAAAGACAATATAATGAAATGTGAGCACAGTTACAATTTCGAGTTATCAATAAGGTAATGGTGCTTAACACTTCAACGCATTTTGTAAATACTAATAGCCTTTCAATATACATATGAAGTAAGCAAATTAGCATTATTTTCTGGTTTAAGATAGTGTAGTAAAAGCTGAAGTGAGAGACTTAGAACAAGTTTATTTACCACAAGTATACAATATATATGTGTGTGCATTCATGTATATTCACACAGAATTAACAAGGTTGGAAAAGACCATAGAGATCAAGTCCAACCTATTACCTAACTTATCAACCTACCCAACACCATCCCATCATCTAAACCATGTCACTATATACGCAGGTATGTGCACACCTACACAATGGCAAAAAACAAACAATTAAGAAAACTGCCTTGGCATGTATTTCAGAAAATCTCTTAGGAAATACATATCAATTTTCCAACTATAACTCAAAATTCAAATTCTTTCCTAAAGCACACAAAATAGGTGATTTTGAAAAGATTACTGACATCTCTGAGTTTGGGATGAAAAAGCAGATTTAGGGGAGGATTAAACTTTCTTTATCACAGGTATTAGTAATGTGGGTATCTACACATAAACTCTGTGCCTAAGCTCTCGCTAGAGTCACTAAAGCTCTGGTGTAGTCAGAAGAGCTGAGAGCTATTTAAATCAGCCTAAGTAGGCACCTGCACCTGATGAGACTACCCGCTCACAGTGCTGGCTGCACTCTCTTTGCTGTAGTTGCTGTTAGTCACCAGGATCTTATTGCAGACACTTAAAATCAGGGTGACCTCAATCTTAGCTCAGCAGTCCACTAACTAATACTTGGTTGAACTTTTTGTCCTATCAAGTTAAGATCCAGAAGCAGCAGAGCAGAGCTTGTATTCACATACACGAGAGTCAGTGTGCTGACCCTAGGCAGTTGTGTGCAAGAGAAGATGCAGAGGACAGGTACAAGGCTGCAATTCAAACATGGTCTGGAATATAGGCCCATATTCACCTTCTTACTAAACAGTAGCTTACCGTAAGAGTACTTCCTGCCACTAAAGAATGAGAAATGAAACTATTATCTGCCGTGGGACCAAAGAATTACACTTCTTTGCAACTTAATAAAAACAGATTTATTTAATGCAAAGTACAGTGAGTGCAACAGCAGACAAAGTAGTCTACCTCAACATAGCTTGTGGCTTGACAGATAAGTTGAAATCCTGTTGCAGCAAAGCAGCTGAAAGGAGGCTATCCACATCTTGAGGGACCTCTTCTCCTGCTGCACTTTCTGTGAGCTCCTGTCTGGCAGATATGTTCTGGGATTTCTAGTTACTGATTTGGCTCATTATTAGCAAAACCCCACAAAGTAAGATTGAAAGGTATTTCCCTTTAATATTTAGGTGTCAAGTAACAGGAAAAGGTATAAGAGGGATAGCTGTTTTTTATTTGATCTTGACTGCAGCAGAGAGGGTGGGATGTACATCTAAACATTACATGCCATTTTCCAGTTGTAGTTAGATAGAGGCTGGTATGGGTCCACATCACGAGCAATGCTGGGAGATTCCATAGCAGTACTGAGCTGCCACCTCCCCTTGGAGGAGCAGAGATATGCTGGAGGTGAGGGTATGGTAGCTCTGGTGGACAGGGAACCCACTTTTTCTTTTTCTTTCCAGGCAGGATTTTTTTAAGTTGGGGTTTGGGGGGAAAAAATGTACTATAGGCTGTAAAAAGAAATAACAAAGGTTTTATCTTTCCTTAGAAGGTCCACATTATGAGAAAATAGCATAGTACTATTTTTCCAAAAGAAATTTTTCAGTCATAGTTTATATTATGGATTAATTATGGCTTCTTGGAAATTCCTGAAAACATGTACAATGAGTAACAAGCATTCCAGCCTGAGATTGTCCTACTTGCTAACGTCCAATGAAAGCAGATAGTGGGAAAGGAACAAGGCATGCTACAGTAGTTATGTATCACCAGAACTTCTTTTGTAGAAATGCATGTGAGGATGTGGAACAACTGCAGTGCAAAAGAAAGTATTGGGAGATTAATCAAAACAATCAGAATCACAGTATGATTCTGATTATGAAAATATTCAGTTCACTAGAAAGAAATTTGTATTCCACTCTTGTCCACTTTTTTCTGGGCAATAGAAGGGAAGAAGTTGATCCTTCCATCAACATTGGTTTTCATATTCATTAGAGTTGAGTGATTTGCTTTCAGTTTAGACCTTCAGAGTTCATATCCATATGATTAAAGTTTTCAGTGACTTCATCTAATGTTTCTTTCTACAGCTCAGCTGCCTAGAATTGCCCATGCAAACCAGAATCTTATTTAAGGGAGATAGCAATAATGTTTAGGTGTACATACACACACACACATGCACGCACACACGCACACACACAGACACACACAGCAGATTACAATTAATTAGTCCTGTGCAAAGTTTCAGGTCAAGGTTTTTGACTGTATCTCCTAAGAAAAGTGTGCATACCAGTGGGATTGTATTTGGTTACAGATGTAATCATCTCTTCCTTTATTTTTTTTCCCCAATGTGAACGGAAGATGTGGCAGATTTCTTTCACATATGGTTTTTGAGTTTGAAAAAAGAGCTGAAAGACTATGTGGGTTAACTCTGGCTGGACACTAGGTACCCACTGTTAAGGAAATTTCCCAGTCTGACCATTCATGAGACTCTCTGGCAGTCAAACTGGCAGTCAAATGATCAAGGCCAGAGACTTTAACTGCTAGGTCTAAAGCCCCTTCACTGTGAGTGGCTCCAGCGAGCTGAGATGTGCTTTGCTTGACTCCCCACACAGCCCACTCAGTCAGGCCAGGTTTCCTTACTAGTTTGACCCCAGGTTTCCCATAGCTGAGTCTCAAATGTTTAGTTCCATAAAGCCATTTATTCACAACACAGAAACAGCCCAAGCTGGTGCCTCCAAGGAGGACCTCCAACAAAGTAACAACTGGGCTTTTACGCCCTCACAATCTACCTGTGTACAAGTCTCTCTTTTTCTTCCTTCTGAGTTCTCCACTCCTGCAATCTCTCCCAGCGTCCATCCACCTGGCTTGCATCACTGGTCTTCACGCCCTTTGTTAACCAAAAGTTGGCAGTTCACAGCCTCTTCTCTCTCTGGACTCCTTCCTAGAGCTCAGTCTGCATCTCAAAATGCAGTTTACAAAACGAGTTACCTGCACCAGATAACAACACTCACCAAAGCCTCTCCACAACTGCACAGGAAGCGGAGAAAAAAGAAAGGCTTATGGATCAAGAAAACAATAGCAAGAGATCACTCACCAGTTACCATCATGGACAAAATAGACTTGACTTAGATAAATTAGCTGAATTTATTACTAATCAAGATCAGAATAGAACAAAGAGAAGTAAAATATATCTTAAAATCATGTTCCCCCCCACCCCTCCCTCCTTCCCAGGCTTAACTTTATTGCTGATTCTCTACCTCCTCCCCTTCAGCAATGCAGGGGCACAGGGGTTATGGTCAGTTCATCGCATGTAGTGTATGCCATGACTTCGTCCTCATTGAGAGAAGTCCTTCCCCTGCTCCAGTATGAGAACCTTCCCACAGGAGATAGTCCTTCACAAACTTCTCCAATGTGACTCCTTCCCATGGGCTATAGTTTTTCATTAACTGCTCCAGAACGGGTCCATTTGTATGAGGTGCAGTCCTTCAAGAACAGCCTGCTCCAGCATGGGTCTCCAACAGGACTATAAGTCCTACCAGTAAACCTGCCCTAGGCTGGGCTCCTTCCTTCATGTGTCTGCAGGTCCCTGCCAGGAGCCTGCTCCAGCATGGGCTTCCTGTGGGGGCACAGCCTCTTTCAGGCATCCACTTTTTCCATCATGGAGCTGCTTCACAGTCTGCAGGGTCTGTGCTTCCCTGTGGACCTGCAGGTTTGAGCATGAGCTCAACCTCCATGAGCTGCAGGGGCACAGCTGCTTCACCACAGTCTTCATCACAGGCTGCAGGAAGATCTCTGCTCTGTTGTCTGGGGCACCTTCTCTTCACTTACCTGGGAGTCTGCAGAGCTGTTGTTCTCAACTGTTGTCTCTCCTCTTTCCTTTGGCTGCAATTACTTCTGCACAATAACTTCTTTTTTCTTCTTAAATATGTTATTCCAGAGATGTCCCTGCTGTCAGTGATTGGCTTGGCCTCGGCCAGTGGAGAGTCCATCTTGGAGCTGGCTGACATTGGCTTTGTTTGACATAGAACCATCTTAGAATCACTGAATGGCCTGAATTGGAATGGACCATAAAAATCATCTAGTTCCAACTCCCCTGCCATAGGGAATCTTCTAGCAGCTTCTCACAGAAGCCACCACTGTATCTGACCCCTTTCACGCCAAACCTGGCCATGCAAACCCAATAAAAAGCACTAGAAAGAGACTGGTAATAAATCACAACTCCTGCTTTTCCCATGCCTTCCAAAGTAATATGGCCGGGGGACTGGTACAGGCCATGAACTGTTTCTTTGGCTTGCTACCATCTCCCAGTGGAAATCAAAAGAGGAGGTAGAGGTCTTTTTTTTTTTTTCCGCAGCCAAAACTGTCCATTCAGACCTGCAGTTTGCTCAACCCAGAAAACATGAGATCTCAATTTTCACCAAATGAAATGCCCAGAGGGAGGAGAGAGATTACTTCTCCTTTGCATGCACGCATGGCCCTTCCACAGGGAGCCAGGATATGCCACCAACACTGGTGGTCCAGTTGCATCTGTATTAGCAATCTAGTCCAGGAGCATAAATTTTAAGTAAATCCCTTGTGCACACTCCTTATAGTTTGACTTACACTGGGAAAAGGTTTTAGAGGATATGAACTGAGCTCCTTTAGATTAAACTAAATAAGGAAATGGGCTACAGCACCATGCCTACCATGCCCCAACTACTAACTCACATTTGGTCTACAGAATTAGACTAGACCTAGAGTGAGGCTCTAGTCTTCCTTTAGAGGCCTTTAGGGTTGACATGAGATAAATACTCAGTAGCAACCCCCCTCCTTGTACAGATTTTCTCCTCATCCCAACATAACCTATTCTGGCTACTTGGAGAACAGTCCCAAAACTAGTGTTCATGTACTGACTCTGGACTACTTTAGAGAGCAGATTTAATTGTGTTGCTAAGGGCTTTCTTTTTACTCCCCAAGACTTATGGCTGGTCTCTTTGTTCCCTGTGGCAAGCATCAAGTATCAGGCAGGAAATCCCAACTACATACTCACACTCTTTACCTGTACAATAGATGTCATGGAATTTAATGGAGAAGGAAAATTTCACTTTGAAGGGAAGGAAGGCAAAGTACTGAGCAGCAACAAGGCAGAGATGTGTTGCATTAACTTCTTCCAAAATCAGTGTGGCACCCTCTGGTACTTCCTAAGAGCAGTGTAACTCTGAGATTAGTTCAGTTAGAGCATGACACTAATAACATCAAGATTGTGGGTTTGATCCCTGTATGGGCCATTCACTTAAGAGTTGGACTTGGTGATCCTTGTGGGCCTCTTCCACCTCAGAATATTCTGTGATTAAATTTCTGTCATCAGAACAAGTCTTCTGCCCTCAGAAGGAGAATCAAATTTATCTACTTTCCTGTGCTTAACAGACTTCTGATACTTTTCAGTCAGAAGGAGAAAGTAAGACGAGAAGAGGTGATTGAACAGGTCATTCAGGTGCTTTAAATCATTAATATCTTTCCTTTCAGTTAATATTAATTTCATGTGTTCTGACTGACATCTCAGTTGCTTAGAACATACAGTATGAATCAAATTTTGGCAAATATCAGAATAACACTTCTGCAGAAACCCCTCCTTTTGTATAAAAATTAACTGGAAATGAAACTGTTGGTCATGCTAAATATTAATGTTTCTAAGAACAGAGTTGAATTATTACTGAGAATTCTTATCAATCTGTAGAGGAGTTTCTTGAGTAACGAAGCTCAACAAGGGTTATTAGAAGAAATTCTTTGAGCTACAGCTTCCACTAAAGGGGCAGATGTGTGTCTGGGTTTTACCAGTGGGTTTAGCTATAGCATGTCTGTTTCAAAACAGATGCCCTGATTTCATTGCAATTTGAAAAGCAATTTCCTCGAGAAAATGTGATCTTTAGAATGCATCACAATCTACTTTTCTTTGTAGAAAAATTCAGGAGGAGAAAAATCTCTGCATTCAAAATGCTTTATGTTGTTCTTGGCAATCTCAAAAAACCTCCATATATTTGACTGAAATACTGCCTCTAAAAATAGTCCATAATAATGTGTCATTTGCCTCCTGTCTATACCTCTTAGTCTACACCTCTTAAAATATAAAATATTAAGCTAATGCAGACAGCAGGACAAAATCCCTTTTATGTTTGACAAGCATGATTTAAATCATTACTATTTATGAATCTTACAAGGTAAATTTGACATGGTTTTGCAGCAAAATCTGTAACTAAGTTTTATTAACTGCAAATGTTCTTCTCCTGTAAAAATTACCCAGGTAATTAACCTATTGATATCCCTGAACTTTCTGTGGTGATACAGTACTTGGATATGACACTTTCCTACCATATCACAATAGTAAAACTTTTGATGAAGGATTGTACATGTAGAAGGAAAACTGGAGGGGGACTGGGAAAAGATAAATGCTTTCTAGAAGCAAGTTACCCTGTATCTGAAAACATCAGAGCTAAAAAACTTCATTGAGTCAGCTATTTGTTTTTTGGGGTTTTTTTTCTGACTTCCAGCAGCTGTCAGTTTCATATGGATAATGCTTATTTACACCAGCAGGAGGAAATTGGCCCTAAGCATATTTCAGGGGAAAAATATATGAATGGATTTTAGGGAAAAAATTCACGGAATTTTTCTTGAATATGGACACATATACACAAGAATATGTTGAAGAGTTAACTGTTTGAAATAGTAATCAACACATAGCAATAAAAATCTTAAAACACAGCAGCACAGTAACCCAGGTCTCCTCCAACAATTACAATGGAATCTGTAAAGGAAAACAATCTTTTCAAAAGAGGGGAACAGTCTCAATCACCAGTTTAAGAATAATCTGTTTGAATAAAGAATAATTTATTTATCTTCAATATTCTTCTACATGTCATTTTTATTATCTTTTTATAGTGTAAAAGGTATAAAATACATGTCTAAGCATCATAATGTGTCACAGAATAGCAATTTAGAAATTGAGAAGACCATCTGGATAAGATTGAATAGTGCTGGCTTCCTGATCAGATGTAAGCAAGCAGTGAAATCTAGTTTGTATAATATCTAATGTGTTCTCTTGACTTCTTGTTGTGGGTTGGAAAAATAAAACCGTTCCCCCCACCATTCCCTGCCGGGGCTGTCCCGCGGTCCCGGGGCTGTCGCGCCCGTGGAGACCGCGTCAGGAACGGAGCCACGGCATGCGCCAGGAGCCACCGGGGCTGCAGGCGATGGCACCACAATGGCCAGCGGCAGCGGGAGAGCCAGCAGCAGCGGCGGTGTCAGGAGAAGCCGGCAAAAGCGGCGGCTTTGCCCGGCCCCGAGAGGAGCCGGCGAAAGTGGCGGCTTTGCCCGGTCCCGGGAGTGGCCAGGGCCGGCTCCCTACCTGCGGCTCCGGCCCGAGGTGGAGTCCCGGTGCGGCGCAGCCCCGGCTTTGCCGAGCGGCGCGGCGTGGACTTGCTGGTGTGGGCGGCGCTCGCGCCGTCCGAAGTCGTCGCTCGGCACGGCCGGTGGGAGCGGCACCAGTCCTTTGGAAAAAAGCACATGGCGTCCCATGGCAACCGCCATGAGCCGGAAATGCCTTCCCGGCACGNCACCTCAAACGCGGGCCCTGGAAAAATTTAATTTGCTTGTCTGTTTTGCACTTTATTTGTCGGGTTTTGGTGTTTGCGCAAAATAAACTGTGATATTTGTGTGTTTTCTTCATTTTGGGGGTCTGTTTGTGACTTCTCTCAGAGTCTCTGCTCCAAAATCACTGAATTTGTGGTAAAACCACCACACTTCTGTAGTTGCAAAATGTTAATATTGAAATCTCAGAAATAATTCCTCAGAAACAGAAATGTCATGCAGAGTGCTGGCATTAACTGATACAATGATGCCATTGCTGGATGGATCACTCTTAGCAGACATTATTTACTTTGGGCTTCACAATAAAATGGAGTATTCAAAAGTTCCTGGTATATTACGCCTACTTATCTAGTTACTTCTAGTTCATGGCCTTTCCTTCAAGCACAAGAAGCTTCATTTAACTTTCAAAAATAATCAGAAATCTATGTTAAAAATCAATATAATTTGTATTTCTTCAGAAAGAAAATGACGAAAAAATATATAACAGAAGATCTGTTTTATTTCTGTGGCTTCCCAAAATACTTACCTAGTAATGCCAACATATATATCAATCAGAGTATTTTCCATGATGCAGAATATTATGGCTCCATAATTCTTTCTATAGCAAAGAAACCAAGAAGTGGGCCAGGTCAGGCCAACAGCTGTAGATACAAATCCAGCAGTGACATGACACATCCTGACAGTGCTGAGGAGAGATGTGAAAATGCAACCACTGCTTTTGCAGGCTGGTTCCTGCAAAAGCTCAGGCAGAAACCACAGCATTCTCTGATTTAGATGGTGATCTAGCTGATCAGCAGACCATGCATGCATAGACAGTCTTTGTGATTTCAATTCTTCTTTAAGAACTTACTTGCAGTTTGCTGCTTTTTACCCAAAGCTGTTTCTGCACAAAGTGAATGCCATATTCATGCCATCGCTCCTTCTTCTTTCAACACGATTTAGCTGAGAAGAACATAAAAGATTTATCTATTCATGTCTCCATTAACATAATCTCAGTCAAACGAGTAGCCTTAATTCTTGCTACAACACTAGTAACACACTGTCCCTACAGATAGAACTTCTGTGCTAATCACCAAAATGTTATCTGCATGTGCAAAAATCTATCTGGTTACCAAACAGAGTCAGCTTTTAAATGATCTTTGTGGGTAATGTCATATCTGTCTGGAGAATGGTTTGAAACCAAATTCTCCTGGCAAATTCTATATCCTCAGTTATGATAAAGGTCCAAGAACCTCCATATGGACTAAGTTTTCTGCTGATGAAATATAGCTGACTGCTGGGAAAAGTTGGGAAATCAAGACATAGAACTGAGAGTTTTAAGTGAAAAGTGAAAAGCAAATTATATTTGTAGCCAAACACAGCTGGTAAATCAGTCTCAGAATTGTATTTACCAAATATCCAACTAATACAAACTAATGACGTCTATAAACAGAACTGTAAAGACAGAGAAACTAAAGGGAAAGAAGCAATTGCATAGGCAGTGGAAACAAGGACAGAGCACAGAGAAGAAATTGGGTAATGTAGGGATGGAGTGAGGAAGGCCAAGGTGAAGCTGAAACTGAACTTGGCAAGGAATGCAAAGAATAATAAGGGCTTCAACAAGTATGTTAACCAGAAAAGGAAGGCCAAAAAAGATGTATCCTCATGATAAACAATGCTGCAAAACTGCTAACAATGGATGAGGAGAAGTCTGAGGTATTCAACAACTCTTTTGCCTCAGTCTTCAATGGCAACCTCTCTTCCCACAACTCTCAAGTAGATGGACAACAGAATGGGAACTGAGGGAGCAAAGTCCTTCCTGCTGTAAGTAAAGATCTGGTTCGGGACCACCTGAGGAATCTGAAGGTACATAAGTCTATGGGAACCAATGAAATGCATCCCTGAGTCCTGAAAGAATTAAGTAGTGTAGTTGCCAACCCACTCTCCAGATATTTAAAAATGGCAGTCAGGTCATGTCCCACGTGGCTGGAAGAAAAGGCAACATTGAACCCATCGTAAAAAAGGTAGACAGGAGGATGTTGGGAACAACCAATGTGTCAACAGATCCTTCTGGTAGCTATGCAGCTGACATGTCTGAAGGGCGGGATGCTATCCAGAGGAACAATCCATCTGGGTAATCTCAAGAAATGGGCCCATGGGAACATCATGTGGATTGCACCAAGTACAAGGACTTGTGCTTGGCGACTGCCAGTATCAACACAGTCTGGGGATGAACAGACTGAGAAGGACTTGGTGAGAAGGACTTGGGGGTGCTGGTGGAGGAGAGGCTGGACATGAGCCATCAATGTACACTTGCAGCCTAGAAAGCAAATTGTATCCGGGGTCACATCAAAATAAGCCCAGCCAATGTCATGCTCTGGTCCACTTGGCAGGTTTAGAGGAATGTTGCTTGATTACTCTGGTGATGCACAGGAGAAACAACAAAATTCTCAGAAGTTCAATAACAAAATTTTACTTGCAAACTTTAGAACATTAAGTTAGAATAAGGTACTTGGCATATTTTAAAAGAACATCCAAAGTAAGGCACTTCTTAAAATTTGCTGAGTTACCTTTGGAGAAGTTAGAAGAGAGAAAGTAAAAAGGAGAGTCACCACCTTTGAATTCTGTGATCAGACTTGATTTTTGCAATTTAGATGTCCATTTGTCAAAGTGGCTGCAGTCTTGATCCGTCAGGGGTGGGGGAAGCCCATGAAACGTAATGTTCCATGGGCTAACATAGACTCAGGTTCAGGTGGGAATATGCAGGTACCTCACATGGGTTGGGGAGTTCTACAGTGGATCATATAATGCTTTGAATCATGGGACACTTCAGGATTCTCCACTGGTTTACGATACCTTCTAAGATATTGCAGCTGCCTCTCAAATTGCATAGTTGAATGCCAATTAGGGTCTGTCAGCAGGGATGAATACCTTCAGGCCAATATGAATGTCCCAGTGCTTCCCTGAAGGGAAGTTTTCACAGCTGAGCCATTATGTAAGAGAGCACATTGGCATGCTAAAAAGCACTATCCCACCTTACAGGATCTGCCACTAATCACTTCTTCCCTTATCTTGTTCAACACCAGCTTGCAGCCTCCTGTGATGGTTGTATATTCCCTCTACATCTGGGCCATTACTTTGCACATTGTCAGCAAAGCACCCTGATTGTTAGAGCCATTAAACAGTCCCATCTCTCACAGCCAGTAGGTTAAAGGAGGTGTTGCTGCTCCTCCACTCCACTTTGACGAGGCTCCATTTGGAGTACTGTAGTTCTGGTGTCCCTGTGATGGGAATGACATAGACCTGGAGCAAGTCCAGAGGAGGG